>CM062233.1:12358027-12389197 GCA_031216185.1 Syzygium aqueum
AAACTGCATGTTAGATATCGATCAAACAAATTGTATTGCGCGAAGGACAAAAAATAAAAGCATATAAATCATAAGAAACGCAGACAGATTGTGAACCAAGTCAGCTACCCATATTCAAATAGTTATGGCTCGATTATAGGGTGTAAAATCAGTAAAAAGGGCCCCCTTTCCCTAACAAAACGAAATTCAGTACAAGATAAGCAAGCCTGCTTGTTCATGGCTGATTTACCCATCCCATCCTTCGATTAGAGGAAGGGGTGGTGCATCGACAGCTCACCTCTTAGATCTACTCGCGCCACGTAAAGCATTACAAGTCTTATCAGATCTACTCAACACGAACTAGACAAGCCGTGCATCATCACAAACGAAAACCACAAAAGCAAAACCGCGAACGGCGGGGATCGCCGCGCCGAATAACCCGTCTTGGGCGCCAATGGAACATAACCTCCAGGCTAAACCACCCGAATTAACACGAACCAATCCCCGCGCCATTCCCTAACCACTAAAAAGCAAAAATCAACAAACGCCGAACCCCGTCGAGCAAACGGCAATCTCCCACCCATCGGTCCACCGCTCCGCGCCCCCCGGTTAAACCCCCACGTCTCCGCACATCGAACGCAAGCTCCACCCACAGCACCAGCAAGCAATCCCAGAAAGCCGCGCGACACACCGTTCCTCGAAACCGAACGACCCGACGATCGCCGCGCGGGGGCATCGGAGCCCAAAACCCTAGCCGGGCACGCGAGAACAGGGACCGGAGCTTCGGCGAGGGATAAGGGGGGGTTTTTTTCGGGGAACGGCGCGGCGACGGAGCTCGGCGATCGAGATGGGGAATCCGAAGGACGGAGGGATGAAAACCATAGAGCCACACCTGAGGGAGGAGACGCCGCGCCGGCGAGCGGGGGAGGAGGAAGAAGCGCAGCTGCTGCTGCTGCTGCTGCTGCTCGAGTGACGACCGCGGGTCTAAGCGAGAGAGAGAGAGAGATAAACCTAAAGGAGAGCGGCGAGGGCTCTCTTAATAGCTGCCCGGTGGCATCTTCTCGCCTCGGGGTGCGGTGAATTTACGGCGCTGTCCCCCGCGGAGGGCGGGCGTCTTTTGGGGGGGTTGGGTGCTCTGGTAATTTCGCTGGCTTTCGGTTTAGATGGGAAAAAGTTTGTGAGTGATGGCGCTGCGAAGGTAAATTGTACGTTTGTTTTGCCGGAAAATATTATATTTTTGAAAAAATATTTTACGGAAAGCCATTTTTCCAAGAACTGGTAATGTCTTTTCTGGTGTTTTAACTGAAATCTAAAAAGGAACCGGAAAGATATTGTTTCCGTCGTTTGGAAAGGAAAAGCATATTTGACTATCCTAAATACACGAGTACAATTCAAATGCTAGCGGCTTGAGCATGGGCAGCCAGCAAATAAAGCATGGACACTAGAGTTTCGAGTCTAGTCTTGATGGACCCCCAACCCAAGTGCTGAAGAATCGAGCTCGAGCACCGGTCCCGATGCCCGTGCATGACTTCGTGGCACCCTAGCTGTGGTCCACAGAGGCCACGTCCGAGGCCTCGATGCCCATGCCCAAATCCCTAACACATGGGCCTAAGCCTACAAAGGTTGATCGCGGGACCCCATTGCTTTGGCCTAGATCAGGGTCCATCGAGGTCCCTCTCGGGTCCGCAGTACTTGAGTAGTGGTCCATCAAGGCTAGGCCTGGAATGCTATTAATCGTGCCCAAGTCCCCAACAACTTGGGCTGGGTCCTTGGTGTCCAAGCCTAGGTCCATCAAGGCCAAGCTCGAGATCTCGGCGCTCGTGCTTGAGTCCTCCATGCCCTTAAATCAAGACGTCGATGCCCATGCCCAAATCCCCTGCACCCGAGCTTGGATCCATTGAGGTCGAGCCCCGTGTGTCCATGCCCTAGTCCCCAGTGCTCGCACCATAATCCAAGGAGGTAAGGCCCCAGTCTATTGAGGCCACCTGAGACTTGATGCCCGTGCCCTAGTCCATCAAGATCAAGAATGAGACCTCGGTACCTGTTTCTGAGTCCCCAATGTCGAAGCTTGAGTCCATCGAGGCAAGGTCCAAGACCTGGCGATTAGGCTTGGTCACCAGGACCTAGGCACAAACACCAAGGTTTCGGGCCTCAATCTTGAATTTACCTAGGCTTGGGCGTAGGGAATCCAAGTTTGGGCATCAAGTCTTGAGCCCAGCCTTAATGGACCTAGGAGTTGGAGACCCAAGTACGGGTGTGAGGTCCCAAGCCTGACCTCAATGGATCTAGGTACAGGCACCGAGGTCTTAAAATTGGCCTTGATGGATTCGGGCTCAAGCATAGAGGATCTGGCACGGGCAGTGGACACCTAAGGCCAAGCACCAAGAACCTAAGCCCCAGCATTGGGGATCAAACACAACCTTTATGGACCCAGGCCAAGGTGCTAAGGACTCGAGCCCGAGCACTGGTAACCCGAGCATGACTTTTGTGGATCCAAACCCATATGCAAGGGACATTGCCCACGAGCACTAGGTCTTGAGGCCAGCCTTGATGGACCCAATTGTGGACACCAGAAAACCAAGCAAGGGCACCGACATCCCGACCTCGTCCTCACTGGACTCGAGTTTGAGCACCAAACTCGATCCTAGACACTAAAGACTCGAGAACAATCGTTAGGGTTTCATGCCCAAGTGTCGGTTTCTAGTTCAAGGATTGATATCTAGTCGTATTTTGGAAAGTACTTTCTAATTTTTTTTTAAAACGGAAAATCGTTTTCCTAAATTTAAATCTAGGTTTTCCATTGACAAGGAAAACATTTTCTATTAACTCATATTCCTAAGCGATCCAACTGCCAAAAAATGAGGAAAATATGTTTCGTGAGACAAAGGAAGACTAAGGCTGCGTTTGGTCGACCGGATAAAAACCAGAATAGGATATGTTTTATCCTATCCTGTGTTTGGTGGTGGTCTAGGATAGAATAAGGTTGGATATAAACTGGATATAGCCGGGATAAAAAAATCCAGAGGGAGAGTGGGATAGACTTGGATAGGATTTCTAATGCCTATGTTTTCAGAAACGCTACACTCCACTCGCCGTCATCTTCATCCCCACACTTTGTGCGTTTTCACCAAAAAAAATTTCTCGACTTTTTTTCTTTCACTAACTTCTCCGGACCCGTGAATAACAAAAAAAATAACATAAAAATTATCCTATCCGACTTTAAATCCGTAGTCCACAAAACAATGGACGGGATATGAAGAAATCTCAGGATTTCTTATCATATCTTATCCAGTCCTATCCTGTTTAGAAATCCAGACGACCAAACGTAGCCTAAAAGTATGGAGGGTTCATTTATGGGAAAGTACTATCAAAACCCTAAATTATACCCACTTTGACACCAATACCCCAAACCTTTTTTTTTGTGTTACCAAACCTCCAAATTGTACCACCGTGATAAAACTATCCTCTGTCTACAACCTAAAACCCATAGGTTTACCCACTGCAACACCAATATCTTAAATTTTTTTTCCTTACCAACACTCCAAATTTGTAGTAGTATGACAAAATTTCAAGATATTAGTGTAAAGGTAAGCATGGTTTAGGAGTTTTTTGTGACACGTAAAACAAAAAACTCGAGATATTGGCGTTACAGTTGGCATAGTTTTGAGTTTTTGGTAACATAAAGAAAATGTTTAGGGTATTAGTATCACAATAGACATAATTTAGGATTTTTGCACTATTAACTTTTAGCTTATTGTATTGGGTGTTTTTTTTGTCGAAAGAAAATTGTATCAATGGCTTAGAAGGATGCTTAATAAGTGCTTAGACTTCATATCAAAGCAAATCAAAGTAGAGTAAAGCCCATAAAACTATAGAACAAATCTAAATCCAAAAAACAAGAAGGATGAACAGAGCACTAGTAGGGATAATCAAACAACCATTTTATAAGAAGTGATCCGTCAAGCAAATAATCAGTAGATACTCACTAGATATTATATCATCGCCAGTAATGAGCACATGCTAGAAATTCCTTCTTCAATAACTATGGCATTGTCAGTTGGCAGTTCGCGCCTAAGTTCGGCTTCCTCTATATCATCGTCGTACGGAGACAACCAAAACAAATTCAACAAACACAAATCTAATATTGTGGTTAAGTGAAACGTTAGAGCTCCTGCGCTCATCATTGAAGCTAGAGGGAGATGACTTATACATGGATAGAGCACAAGAATATCAGAGTCCCTCAAAACATATTTATTAAACTCCAAGATCTAGATCAGGAAAGAATAACTCTTAGATCTAGAATTAAATTATAAGAGTTTAAACTCTCAAATATAAAACTAGACCTAGAGAAGAAAGCTCCTAGCTTTATACCATGAGCCAAGAAAAATCAAGAAACGAACAAGAAAACACAAAGAAAATCAACAATAGAGAGAGGGAAGAACGAGACTAGCTCTAACCCTCCCCAATGGCTAGAGGTTGAAGAAGACGATGGAAAGAGAAGAGAAAAAGAGAGAAAAAGACTTTTTGGCAACCAATGACGAGTTATTGTATTGGGCGTTTGAACGTGACCTTTTTTTTTTTATAGGATATCAATTTATGGTTTACCATATTAATTGGTAAATCATCCTTGTATGCCAAATGTCAATAGCTCGAAATGTCAAATGACCAACAAGAATTGAGAAGTCAAACGCGATAGATGTGTATGAGAAGCTAAAATGGGAGAAGAATACGGGTGGAACATAAAGTCTAAAGTTAGAAAAGTTTTGTCATTTTTCTTATGAATTGCCGAAGTAGCAAAATCATTTAAAATATGGAACAAAGAGTTATGAGAAGGACGTAATTGAAGAAATCCTCACATGCGAGAGGAGTCGACTGTACAAATCAGAGTTTAGAGTAGCCAATTGTACAAACAATAAATGTCACCCGGTAGGTTGATGAAGTTAACATGAGAATAAAAGTTAGAAGCACTTTTAACCAAACTTTAAAAAAAAAAAAGTCATTAGTGGGCTTGGTACAAAAAATACACCTCATTTTTTAACCCAACAATCACTTATATACCTCTATTTCGGTATATATATATATATATATATATATATATATATATATTACATACATCTAAGCAAAACCCCATATTAAAAAGCATTCGTGTTTACAAACTAGCGTCTTGCTCAAGGTTTTGGGCCTTTGGTTTTTGGTTGGTTATAAGCATTTTGGGTGGGCGTGAAAAATTCGAATGGGTATTATTTAAAAGAAAATGGCATTTTCCTAAATCAGGACATAAAGATAATTAATATGAAGGTGCAAAATGGTCTTCAAAGGTAAACTCTTAAAATGATATTCATTTAAGAATGTTCAAAAGCCATTTGTCCCTTCTCTTTTTCCTTTCCCCCCATTTTCAATCAAATTGAGTTTATTCTTAATTTAGTTTTTAAATTTTTTGTTCCGATAGTCTTAAAATAAGCCCATTAGTGACCCGTAACTAGGGGTTCAATGATTCGGGTTGGTTCGAGTTCACTAGAACTAACCCGAATAAGTTCGGTATATGCGTGTTCATGACCCGAATAGCAACCCGAAGCGGATAGTTCCTTTAGATCCTTTGTCACAGGCTCAGAGCTAAACAAAAATTGAAACAGATTCCTTGCATGAGGCAAGATCCAATGAATTCAGCAAATGAGGGAGAGATAGGAGAGAGAAAGAGAGAAGGTGTCTTGAATTATGACATTGGTGCTCTTTCACCATTTTCAACCTATCGACAGATCAAATCGAGCGATTCTCAGACCAATCACGAGCTTACAAACCACAACCAAAGCTAGCACGTAAATCCAGATCTACCAATCTAAGATTTTCGCAACACCAACTGAAATCACAAACAATCTTCGACGGATGATACTTGAAACTTCTAGGAGAGGAGACCAAAAAAAGGCTAATCCACAGAGGATCGAGCCCTTAAACTTCTATGGAGGAGACAAAAGCGGAGGAGGCGAACCTGCTGGTGAAGGTGAAGGGATGGTGGTGGAGAGTAGGGGTGTCAGAACCGAACCGAAAAACCAAATCGAGAACCGAACCGAACTGAAAATTTCGTGCATTCCGGTTCGGTTTCGGTTCGGATCATCAAAATAAATCAATTTTTCTTTTCGGTTCGGTTCGGATCGAACCAAACTAAAATAAACACTTTGATTTATGGCTATTTTTCCCTCTCTCTCCTCTATGTTTGCTTAATGAACTTGAAACCGAAAACCAATCCAAACCAAACCGAATCAAATCGAGTTTTCGGTTCATTTCAAATTCAGTTTGGTTCAAATTCAATTCGATTCAAAGGGGCACCCTTAATGGTTCGGTTCGGTTTTCTCAAAAAATCGAACCGAACCATTTACACTCTTAGTGGAGAGGGTGATGGAAGAGGTAGCCATAGAGATGCTGAGGGAGCGAGAGGAACTATTTAGTCTTTTAGGCCTAGGGTTCCGTTTCTATTTATGGGTAAAACAACAATAGAAGTATCATAATGTTTGTATCACGTTTATTTTAGTGCCAAAACTTATCGAATGATAACTTCAATGCCACTTTAGTAAAAAAAACAATTACTTAAGTACTAATTCCAATATTGGATTCCAAAATGTCGATGTAGCAATATTTTTTTTTTTTTTTGACCGACATGGCTCACAAAAACTCTGGGTTAGCATAAATAGCCCCAAACGAGGTCGTTTAACAAGTTTGCCCCAAATTTAAACCACCCTAATTCAGACAAATCAAACCATTTCCCCTCATGTTTTAAGCCTTAATTAGGACCGTTACCAAGACTTGGTGAAGCCAAAGCATGAATCAACCTTTTGAGGAAGTGCTTTACGTATCATTTACACAATCGACTTGGTGAAACTAAACCACATTGTCCATGTGCTGTGCCGTGCGACCAACCATGCATTTGAATTCTAAAATTCTCAAACGACATCGTCTTAGTTTGTCTCGTCGCTCCCACGCGATACCTCTGACTCACAAAATGCCTTCTTGTGCGTTAAAGACGACTTAATTACAAGTTACTCTTATCATCTGGCCGTATTTGGGATAGAATCCGGAACAAAATCACATATTGAGTGGATGGAGAATTGGATTGCCTTCCTTTTACCCAACCAAAGTTTCAGATTTTTCTTTTCCTCCGCAGCATCCTAGCAATAATTCTAACATTTACATACATGTTTTTCCTTACTCACTATTTTTTTTTCCTAAATTTTTTTGCCAGTCTTCTGCTCTTTTAACTTAACGGACATGTCAATCGCCACAAAGACATATCAACTTTAAGCTTCACCAAAGTCCCACAAATTTTTTTCACGGTAAGGGTGACCTGACACTATTCCTTTGCTCCTGTCCTCTTATTTTCTAGTACTCTGCGTCTGGTCCGCATGAGTACCATGGAATTGCTCTCCAATATCCTTCCGTCCAGTGTTATGGTCAAAATCCTTGCTTGCCTACCAGCCCGGTCTCTCGTCCGGTTCCGGTGCGTCTCCAAGTCGTGGCATTCGCTCTTGTCCGACCCGTACTTCGTGACGATGTGGATGAACTGCAGTGGGACTTCCCTCCTGGTGGTCCCATTGGAATGGAAAAATCGCGACCAGTGCTCTCTAGTGTTTGAAAACGTGTCCATCGGTAAGAAGAATATGAAGCTGCCATTTGGGAAAAGATGGTTTTCGTTATCTGTGGTCGGTTCGTCCGACGATGGTGCTCTAATTTGCTTGACCGGGCTTTCATATGAACGCCATCACGAGAGCAAGCAAGCCATTATTCTGTGGAGGCCATTCACGGGAGAATTCAAGGCCCTCGGCAACGAGGGTGGCGTCCATTGCCGCCGCTGGCCCGTTTGCACCGAATCTCTAGTTCAGGGCAACAATTTGGCATGCTGCCATCAGTATCTTGTCCATGGTTTCGGGTACAAGCCGAATGCCCTGGACTACAAGATCATGAGGATTACTTATTCAGACGGCGGTGCGAGACAAGCTTATTCTCTGGTAAGGCCATGGCATGTCGAGGTTTATAGCCTAGGCAAGGACACATGGAAGAGCCTGGGCAGGCCCAATTTCACTTGGATGGTCCGTGGCAATTCGCGGGCATTTGTTAATGGGTCCTTACATTGGCTTGCGGCGCCTGCGGCGGAGGCGCCTTACGACTCAATCGTGGCCTTCAACATGAAGGAGGAATCATTCGGAGAAGTCATCGAGCTGCCCGAATTGGCAAATCTCTGGCATTTCTCTCTGAAACCGAGAGGCAAAGTGACCCTCTCCGTATCACGCGGCTCGCTGGCTCTTATTGCCTTTGGCCAATGGAATCAAGAGGAATGCGGCATTTGGGTGATGAAGGAGTATGGCGAGGCCAAGTCGTGGATCATGCAGCATCACATCGTGCTACCGAATGGGTCAGCGATCCGGGCGGCGCTGGGATTTACCGGGCATGGCAAGATTTTGCTTCGCACGGTTGATGAGAAGTTGGTGTGCTGTGATGTGGAGGATATGCAGATCAGTGAGGTTGGAATCGAGGGAGGCGGCCCTGAGCCATCTTTTGATGTCATTGATTTGGGAGGAGCAGATCCTACTCTCGGGAACCAAGTGGGTCAAGGTTCACCGCCGACCAAACTGAAGCTCCGATAAAGAAACAGGTTTCGTACATTCACAGAAAATCTGCATATGCTTCTTCAAAAATGGATAATCATCTATACTTTGTTGTAGTTTTGATGTTGTGCGCATTTTATTATATTCCCTAAGATATTTATCGTCCAAGTTCGGCACTTATCGCTGAAATATTGAAGCCGAAGCGCGAAAGAAATTAGGCTAAATAGAAGAATCGAAACGATAACGAGGAACAAACTGTTCTCTCAATCGATTAACAATCAAACTATCAAAAGTCTGCTTAAACGAAACCCTAAAACAAGCTTATATATCCCCAAACCTAACTCTACTGGGATTAATAAACATCAAAATGCAAAATTGCGAAACTGCCCTTTACTAGATTAACCCATAAAAAATACTAAAATAATAGAAAAATCCATCCAAACGACCTCGAATCGCAAAAATCCATCATTAATAACAGCCAACAGCTGTGAGTATTGATCAGCATGCCATTTCGGTTCAGCCGACCAAATTTAAGCTTAATCCAAAATCGTTGACTTTGAGCCCGTTGGTTCATCTAATCGCTTAATGGGTCCGCCCGTCCCTTAGGTGCATCAAATATTAGTATAAGAATTATTACGATTAATATATTTATGTATTCTTATGTGTTATTTAGAAATACTTGTCTTTGTAAAACTAAAAATTCTCCTTTTTAGATGTTATATATCTATATTTGTAAAATTGATAATCTATTTCCTAAGGATGGTCAAATTTCTCGCGACATTCATGAGGGTATTTATATTATAACAATATCCATAGGTAACTTAGTATCGTTTCTAAATACTCTTGTGAAAACACTTAGCTCCATTAGTTTCACGGAAAATATTTTTTAGTAAGTCATTTTTTAGGAAAATGACAAGGAGGAGGAGCTTTGGTGGCGGAGAGAGATGAGCGAGAACGCAAGAAGGAGGCGTGTAGCGAGAGGAATAGAGCAAGTGCTTTGTCTCTGAAAGAAGGGGAAGGAAAGGGAAGTCATTTTCCCCTATTTTAAAGAACTTTTTCCGATTGACGGAAATTACTTTCCTTTTTTAATTCGTTTTCCTTGGGCCAAATAGTGGAAATTTCAAAAAAATCATGAGATAAAATGTACTCAAATGGAACTTTTTAATATTTATTAAGACCAAAAAGGTTAAAAGGTCAAAAAAAAAAGATAGCATATGTTTTTTTCTATTGATTTAGTGAATGGATTGAGATAAAAAGATTTTTAAAATCAGGACAATAGTATAATTATGAAAACTTGTAAAAAGTATCGAATGACCGATTTGACTTTGTTATGAAAAATTGAGCAATTAAATTGAATCATTTAAAAATTTAGGGACTTAATTGCACAATTCATAATAGTTTAGGCATTTGTGGTGACTTTCTCCCCTATTTGATGAAACAGAAGGACTTCATTGAAAATTTCATAATAGTTCAAGGATCAAATTAAACAAATTGAAAATTCAAGGTTGATATCATACATTAAGTCAAAGTTTAAACAATATTATTTTCATTTTCCCATTGTAATTTTAGAAAGAAAAAAAATGCCAAAAGCTTATAAAAATAGCATTTCTTTTTGTTGATTTAAGAAATGGTTTCAAAATGAAAAGATATTCTAAAATCTAGGCAATAGCGTAATTATGAAAACTTGCGAACAGTATCAAAGGAATGATTTCGCATTAGATTGGACAAATTGAAAGTTTAAGGATTATATTGCAGCTTTCGCATTAGTTTTAGGACTAGATTGTAGATTTCACAGTAATATAGGGACTAAATTGCACATTGTATAATAGTTTAGGGACTTAAAACTTAAAACTTAAAACTTAAAACTAAGAACTGATCCCTAAAAGGTTTAAGGACACTAGAAATATTAACTATTGAACTGCGTTTTCCTTTAATCATTTAGCTTAAAACTAAGAACTCGCTCCAATTCCTTAAAATACCCAACTTTAGATTCAATCACAGTTATGTTCCGAATTTTTTATAATTACGAAAACCCAACTATAGGTTCAATCTAAATCTACCCCAAAAAAAATTTCTATGAAAAACCTCTACTTTAGGTGTAATCACAGATCTACCACGAACTTTTTTGTCTAAAAAAAATCACCAATTTTAACTCTAGTTCCAAATTTGCCCATGTTAGAACTTCGTCCAAATATTGCCGATAGTCGTCCCTAAATTCCCTAATTTTCATATCAAAGAATGGTTATGTTTTAGAGATAATTTTCCACGTCACCTCAGTAACGTGGATTTATAATCGATATGAAAATGCCACGTTAAACAACTAACGCCGATTCCTGAACGGAGGGTAAATAGGAGCATATTTGAGACTGGATTGAAAATAGGTGATTTCTTTTTTTCACACACAAAAAAGTCCAGGACAAATTTAGGAATGGAGTTAGAGTCTCTGATTTTTTTCGGACAATAAAAATCCGAGGCAAATTTGAGATCATACCTAAAGTTTGGGGTCTTTTTTAGACAAAAAAAAAAAAAGGTCTGGGGGCAGATTTGAGAGTGAAAAATGGCTACTTCGCTCTAAAGCAAGCGCTTGCAATTTTGGGCAAGCTCAAGCCCGAGCCCAACAAAGTCTCATGCACAAACTCGCCCCAACGTTGATCACAAATCCCTTTAGTTCCACTACTTGTGAGAGAATTGTCAATTGGCGACCGTCAAAATTGCAACTTGTCGTGCCCGAAAGAATTCTCGTTTCATGTGAAGAACCAGGATCAAGAAGGGTTGCCTCTTCCTTGTTCGAACAGAGGCGTCTCCCTGTGGTGGTGATTTTCTAATTCTATTGTCGCCAAGTTTCTGAAATTCGCAAGCCTGGGACAAGTTTGTATGCGCTGCCGTTCCACAACTAGATGTGATCGTGGGGAAGATGAGATGTTTGCACTGCGTGGGCACAGCCACCACCTGTGCGATCATTTGTCTGAGCGAAGTAATAGTATGGATGGAGGGAGAGATGGAACGCTGTTAGTGCGTGGCCGCAGCCACCACCTGTTCGACCGTTTGTCTGCGCGAAGTGACAGTATGGATGAACCCACCACCAATCGAGTCTCTGTTTTGAATGGGGTTTCTTGAAGATTAAATTGAGAACCCAGCTGGTGAAGAATCCGACGATCGGTAGGAGTTGCTAGAGCTAGCTACTAATGGCTCGGAAACATCTGTGGAACGGCCTCTGCTGGGGAAAGCATCTTGATGCCCGAAGAAATGGATTCCTGCGCCGGAATGTGATGTTTTATCATAGTTTCGGTGACGCCCGTGGGGTGACTTTGCCTGCTGGATGGTATGAGAAGGCGTTTCGCAAAATGACAAAGTTGAGCGACTGCTTGAAGGGCGTGGATTTGGTCGACGGACGGCTCGTGAATGTTAAAGATGGTTCGATTGTCGTTGATGATCTTTTGGAGCATAAAGTGCATACTTTTAAATCGCTTGCCAGAGCTTTTTTTGGGTCTCCAACGATGCAGCAGACACTGAGGAGAAGTGTTCCGGCATCTTCAGCAGATGCAAAGTCCACACCCCATGTTTGTTTCAGTAAAGTGAGTGAAAGAGAGCCCATGGTCATAAATTCCCTGACTAAGATAAGCGACATCCTTAACATTTCTGCTCAGCAAAGGAAATCGGTGCGTGTCACAGTATGCCCGCAGGTGACACAGCACCAGATATGGACCGCTATGCTCGAGGAGATACTAAATGGCCTGAAATATGAGTTGGACATTTTGAATGGCCAATGCCCAAGACATGCCACTAAGATGGGTTGGCAGATCGTTTCTGTTTGCCTAAAGTTCTTAGAAGAAACTTCAAGTTCATTCAATCCCGACTCCTCTTCATGGATGCGTGTTTCACCAGCTGCAAAGGCTGACTACTCTGCCTCAAGAAAGTGGGAAGATGCCTTTGAGATGTTCGATGACCTTATTAGATGTTTAAAATATGAGGAAGTATTGCTTTTACATTTAAAGAAGCTTGAGGCAATGAAGGAAGGGCTGTCTCAAATCAGGGATGTGGTAGTTGACAGATGTATTGGGTATAAAGATGCTCGACACCAGGAAAGCCTAGTGCAAAAGAAACTTACCAAGACACTCGGATACTCATCCCCATGCTTGTTTACTCTTCTTTTGTATTATCTCTACGGATATGTCAGAGACTTGGAGGTAGACCTTTCTGGTGGGTTTTGGGGACATGGTGAAGGTAGCAAATGTCGTTTGTACATGGGAAGGATTTTGACATCAGATGAGGAAAATACGGTCTGGAACGGGGTAAAACATTTACACAAGGTTCTTGGACTTTTCAAGTTTGTGTGGGAAACAGCAGGGATGGAAGGGGTCTTGGAATTGCAAGGCCATTTATGGTGCGTGCGAGCTGAGGATAGGGCACTAACATATAAAGGAAATCTGTATTTCGTACATGGAATCACATCGTGATTGGTTGATCTTACCATTTCAGTGTTTGAACTCATTGTATTTTTAGGCCATTCATACTCCTTTATATATTATACAAGAGACCAGAGTTTAACTTCACTTTCATTCTTACCTTACAAAAAAAAAAAAAAAAACTTCACTTCGTTGGTGGTTGAAGAGCTGACAATTTCTCTGGGTGAGTGGGATGCTTTGTGTTGCTTTGGGACAGAAATGGCAACTACATGGAGTGGGAGATCAGTGACTTCATGTCAACCTCATGGAGAGTAACATCAAGGAGTATGTAAACGATACTTAGATTGAATATTTCTGGTAGAATTTTATTTGAAAGCTCTGTACGCCCAGCATAAATGCAAATGGATCAGATTCTTTCTAGGGACACGCTACCGTTTGAGGTGGACAACACAATCTGGCCGAATCTGTTATATAACTTGGAGTACTGTTTTTTGAATGAAATGATCGAGCAACTGACAACAGCCTATTTGTTGGCACACTTGTCAAGCACTGATAAGCAAAAAATCGAACAGATGAAATACTAATCCTAATACTAATGGCAATACTATACAAAATCTAATGAGTGAACATGTTGGTAGAGGCTGGATTGAAGACGTGTATGGTTTCGGTTCTTGTTATGGGTTGTGGAGTGATGTTGACACCTAAATTTTGGCTATTCCATTTAATCGTTCATCGCATAAGAAATGAGGGATCAATTCCGATCCCTAAACAAATATGCCATTTATATTTAAGATCCATATTGCATTTCTTTGCATTCTAGGACTAACACATGCAGGCCATATATATGATCTTCCTATGTCACTCCTATGAACTAGCGCAAGCGGGATTTTTCTTCAGCATTGGCTCCAACATACCGTGGACCAGCGCATGCATGATGTCTCTTTTGACTGGCGCCGGTTGAGATTGATCAGAGCATGGAAATAATCGTGTTGAAATCAACACGTGAGTAAGAGATAACAATCGAGAAGGTTTGAAGCGTGAGTCGATAAACAAGTGAAATTGAAAAGAAAACACCATTTGGAGAATTGGCAAAATTTCAGTGATGACATCTGCTTGAGGGAGTCTTGACGTCCAGCAGTTACACCTCGCCCTGGTTGCTCTCTGCTGTCCAGCCACACCTGCAGCATCCCCAAGCATATCGGCGAATCTCTACCCCCACGACGTTCCGGTCCCGGCAGTTGGTTAGCATCCAGCATTCACACAGTAGCAGTTCTGGTCCTCAGCTCCGTACCGGTGGCATCTCAGCCCAGCAGGTAGGCTCCCAGTGACTCTCCAGCAGGCTGCCCAATTCAACTTCCTGTGGTGCTGCCATGCGCGGTCCTCTCCGGTGTTTCTTGGGCCTTCTGTCGCTTGACCAGCCACCACGCACTGCCCTGCTGCATGACCGCTGCTGTTTGTCCAGCCCAGTTGATGCTCAGCCAGCCGTTGCTTCAGTCCAGCTCTCTGCCTCGCCTCAAACCTTTCATTGCAGGTTTCTCAGGTGATCACCAGTCCACTTTGGCACCGCTTGCACCTCTGCCTCGGCAACCTCCTGCAGATTCTCAGCCGCAACTCACTTACTTCAGATCAGCCCTCATTTCCGTGCCCGGAAATCCCTGCAAACTCCTTGCTGCTGCTCCTGGAAGTTCCGCGGCTGCAGCTCAGCATGTTCCGATGCCTTCACCAGCCCTTTTGCTGTCTTGCTGGTCCTTGCACGTCTCGCCACCCTTCCTTGACGTGCTTTAGTTTACTTAATATCCTAGAAAGTCAAGGTTTGCGCGTGTGATATTTCAGTATTTACTCTATAGTTCTGATTGCATGTCGCTTAGTAGAAAACTTGAGGCTGCGTTTAGTTATCCGGATACGGATTGGGGTAGGATAAGATAAGGTGGGATTAAATCCTTCGGATTGTCCTTCGATTTTGAAAAATCCCATTATATGTTTGGTAAGGACGCGTTTGGTAACGTTTCTACTTCTAGGAACAATTTCTTTTCAAAAATAGTTTTTTCTATTTCTATTTCTTGGATGAGTTTTTGAGCAAAATAATGCGTTTGGTAACTGCACGAAATTTCTATTTCTGGAATAGAAAAAGAACAGAAATGCATTTGATAACTGTACGAAATTTCTATTCATGGAATAGAAAATGAACATAAATGCGTTTGGTACAACTAAAAAAATTTCTATTCCTAATTTTTTTCATTCAAGTCTATATATTTTATTTAGCTATAAGTACAAGTTGTAAGTGAAAAAAATCAATAAGCATTGTTTATTGGTTTGTCTAATCCTTTTTAACTCACACACACACACACACACACACACATATATATATCTTTAGCATGCTCCTCATGGATAAAATTAATTTTCTTAATCTTTTTATTATTTTGAATACCATATTTATCTATTTCAAAAGTTTCTTCACAACCGCTATTATAAACACTATTTATTCTCATATTAAATTACCAAAACATAAAAAGAATGCTTACATCTTAACCATGTGTTAGTTGTTTTTATTACCAATAAATAAACAAAATAAGAACTCATTATAGTTGTTAGACTTACAAAATTTAGTGTAGTGAGTTCCAAAAAGAACTGATGTGAATAGTAATCAAAATGTTTGGTCCTGGTTATACACCATCCTAATTCTGCATATGATTACTTTAACATTGCTTGCAACAAGATATGGGATGTGGGCATTGCTCAAGGATTTTCACAACATATGAAGCACCAGAAGAGGGCTTGGTCTGTTGACTTCTCTCGAGCAGACCTTACTAAGTTTGCGAGCGGCAATGATGGTTGTTCTTTGAAGCTGTGGGCAATCAATGAGGCATGCCATCTCTTGTATCTATTTTAACATTTTTTTTTCCATACAGTAGTATAATATCTTCTTGAAAAAGGGACATAATCTTCTCCCTAGTTACAATTTATGCATGATTGAAAGCTTCCATAGAAAAGAAGTTTGAACTGAGTCACATGAGGGGAATCAGACTGGCAAGGAAATTCAGTATACTTTATGAACTCAGTTGATCATTCTTGGCCTTTGAAAGCACCGTTAATATTTATTTAAGCTGTAACCATAAGTTCAAGCAGCGTAGACACAGATTCTTGCTTTGATAACAAAATCTATTGCTATGATCTTTGGCACACTCTAATTCCTTGGTGCAGTTTAGCTACATAGGCTTTGGATTTGAAAAATACAACAATAATAATACCCGCTAATTAACAAAATGTTGCCAAATATTTATAAACAACATTACATAAGTCATAAACACAAAGTCATGGAATCTCAGGCATATTGTGATCCCTTGCCATTTTATTTGCAATATTTTTCTTAAGCATGTTCATCTCAACAGCCTTCTCATGCCACTCATCTGCATCCTCCATTTGTGTAGGTCCAAATGGGTACTCCGGATCTCCATATAAGGAAAAGTTTTTGTCCATACTGTCTTGATCACGAATATAATTATGTATAGCACAACATGCAATTACAATACATGCTTGCTTTCGAATTGTAAATGGACGCATGTGTCTTAAAATGAAAAAGCGATTTTTTAATGCCCCAAATGACTTCTCAATGACATTCCTTAATGAAGAATGCCTATGGTTGAACAATTCTCTTGCTGTTCTAGGCCGTCTCTCCCTACCCCTATAATCATTCAGATGATATCGTTCACCTTTAAACGGAGTTAAAAATCCTTGAAGTGCTGGATAACCAGAATCTACCACATAGTAATTTCCTATAACAAGGTATATATAAATTTGTTATGACATCAACACAATATAATCATACAAAAAATTACTCATTATAGACAAAGTAAATACTTGGTGGTGGTCGAGGAAATTGCAGTTGAGGAGTCTCGAGTGCTGCTGAGAGCACCCGAAAATCGTTGGCAGATCCTTCCCACCCAGCATATACGAAAGTAAATTTCATATCAAATGAACAAACACACAAGACATTCTGGGTGGTAGTCCCTTTCCTGCCTCTAAATGGGATTTGCTTCGACACAGGCACGGAAGCATTAATGTGGGTGCCATCAATAGCACCTATATAGCCCTGTCATTTTAAAACATCCTAGTGTTATACAAGATTATTAATATATGTATTTGATAGAATAAAATCGACATGAAAATCATACCTTGAAGTAGCGTTTATGGTTAGGATCCATAAGAATCTCTTCTGGGACAACATCAAAAGAAGGTGGCTTGATAACCTCTTTCGACAATTTCATAACGGCTTTCAACACTATGGTAAAATACTTATTGATTATTTCTCCTGAACGTTGGAATCTCTCACATAAATCTCTATTGGAGTTCTTGTGACCAACCAAAGACAAGAAAATCCCAACTTGTTTGTCTATCCTAACAAACCGACTATCTTTCAACCAACCATTGCCCTCATTAAATCACATATATTTAGAAAAACATGTCTCTCCGTTTTAAATGCTTCATATATTCTATCTGAATATCCATAAACAATCTCTCTTACCCATTCGTGTCCTAACAATTTGCTGTCCCTAATAGGTTCTCTCAAATGCACGGACGTGTCCACTGAAAAAGTGGACAACCATCCTATTATTATGTCAATATCAAACTCATCCAAATACTGCTCAACCGGTGCTCCCTCCCCATTAGACACACTATTTGTTTCCCCTTCCATAGTACCTATGCCATCGCACAAATAAAAGAACATCAATATGGACATCTAGCAAAAAAAATTAACAACTACTAATAACATAAGTCGTAGAGTGAAAGCAAACCAAATATAAAAATTTCACGCAATCCATCGCACCCATGCCACCACACAAATACAATAGTCTCAATATAAATATCTTTAAAAACCAAATAATAAGCAATACCATAAGTAAGAGTAAAATGAAATACAAAGTCATGAAAATCCTACGCAATCCACGATACAATTCCCAACATCTAGTTAAGAGATTGGAGAAGTCCAATTCTCCTTTCAGTTGGGGTTTTGATAAAAGCTTCACTCCATCTGGCACTAGTGCATGCTCGTTCCACTGCTTTGTTGTAAAGATTCTGGTCCAAGTCAGGTATGCTAACTAGGATATCAATCACAGTAGATACAGAGAAGGGGTCTATAGGTGGTGCTGCGACCTGTGAAGTGATAGAGCTAGTCACAGATTGACTAGCCCTAGCTTTGATCATCTCCTGTATGGCTTTGCAGGTGTTGGCAACATAGAATGAGTTACTCGCTCTTCTCCTCTTCATATTTGGAGTCTTATCCAACTTGTGCTTGCCATGAACTAGAGTAGCTGTCTTGTCAGATGTAAATACTCCCTCATCGAGGTGATGTTCACTACTATCTTCTGGATCACCGTTTACATCACCACCGCCATTGAATAATCCCTGGTCATCATCTGACAACATCAAGTCTTCAGCATTTCCCACAGCATGCTCCCCAGTAGCATATGTATCACCAAATACAATACACAGGTTGGGATAATAAGGCAATCCATCCTTCTTGAATTTTGCCCACTCATTATTATCCTACAATTCTTACAATGATAACATACGTTAGCAATATAATTAAACATCTTAAAAATTACATCTATAATGATCTCAAAAGGACGAAAAATTAAATGATACCTTGATGTGAGATTCCCATTTGTTTGGATCATCGACAACAACTGCTTTATTCATATTATCTCAGCCAAATCCGGATTATGAAAGAAGCTTCTTAAAACTACCATATTGTATTTTCAGTTTGTTCACCTTGTTCTTCAATTGTACTTGGCTATATTGGAGCCCTGTTTGATTATTGAATTCAGTACGTATGTTATTCCACCCTGCTTTATTGTAAGTAGAAGAGGTACGATTTCCCTTTTTGACCTCTTCTACCAACAAACTTATAAATAGGTTGGTTGAAGGCTTGCACTTTGCATTGAATACCTCTTTCTGTGATGCCATTTAACCTTCACTGGTTGAGCATCATATAACCCATACATTAAATCATACCATAGTTACATAGGAATTACATGCAATATTACATTAAATCAAATATTATCATAACATTGTAATCACTTAACATTGGCTACCACAATTGCCCCTAGAAAGGAATTAAAATGGAAGTGAATTTCATCAATAGGATTTCTATTATTGGCAGCCAAAAAATGTAAGTGCCACAAAAAGTTGATACATGTATTTAGGCATTACTCGAAAATAAAATACCAACCTTAAGATAGTGTAATTCGATCCCCTCACTATCGTCGATATAAGGGTACCTGCCAAGTTAATGGAAGATACATATGAGGATCCACGCCTTCATAAAATTGAAACCAATTAAACAATAGATTGCTTCTGGGGTAGCTTCTGCAAATTGCGTACCGCAAGAACACAAGAGATAAGATATTAACTATAAATCCTACAGAATACCGATGGCTTAAAGCCATGACTTCACATACTGCCATATTTTCAGCATTGTGATAAGATCCTGTTGTCACTTCGTATTCTTCATCCAGCAACATACATATTAACTATAAATCCTACAGAATACCGATGGCTTCAAAAAGATTTCTGGCAACCGCTAGGCGTGTTGTTTTTTTCCAATAAGAACAAGAAGCTTCATTCCTAAACCTAAAAGAGCACCTAGACTGTTCATCTCTGGAGGTCAGGACCTCATTGAATGTTCAACCCACTAAGTACATGAGGGACAACGTTCCTTTAATATAACGTCATGAGTGAATTCATGAACCCACAAAAAACATTTACAGGCAAATGAAAGTGAATGACAAGGTAACACAAGCTTGTACATTTACAGGCAAATGTCCTCTATCACTTCATATTGAATTGGCAGTAGATGTTTGTACATAAGCTCATAGAAAATCTTCCCTACGTTACACTACCTAAGTTTTTATCAGATGAACTATCATTCTCATAGGAGTTTCAGATAAAATTGACTATGTACCCAAACTAGAAAATGCTTTGGCTGGTTAGGTCGACCTAATATTTCCCGATTCTTTGAAGCATTGCTTATCGTGGGCTTTGTTTCATGCCCTGAGGAAATGGGTTTTCGCTTAACACTCAAGCAAAATCAAACTCTGAAAATTTTATCTATTCTCACACAGAAGAAGTTGCAATGACATCCATCCATCCATCCGAATCCGGACACACACTCCACATATCAACTAAAACATCAACATTGATCAATTACCGAATAGCCAAACAACCCACACAAGCAGAAAAACAAGACTATTCCATCTAAAAGGGTTCACCAAACCAACTTCACGACACAAAAAAAACCCCCCGAGTAGCAGAATCCGACTCCAACCCAATCCACACCAACAAGAACCCTAGCTCGAAAGGCCAAACACCATCTAAACAAGCACATGCGAGAGGCTCGGAAGGGAAAGAAGAGCATCCAATCAGTGAAGCGGAAGGTACAACCACGATGAGTACCTTGTGGATCTGGGCGCGAGGGCCGCCGTCGCCGCCGTCAAGCGAGGGTCACCCCCATCGATCTGGGCGAGGGCCACGGTCGAGGGCTGCTCGCGCCCAGATTTGGGAGCAAGGGCCGCCCTCGCTCGACGGCGTCCCTATAGAATCGCCACACTATCAAACAAAGACGAGAACAAAAAGACATACTGGCGGCTTTCAACTAGCCGGGGCTTTGCCGCAAGTGACAGGGTCGTGGCCGGTGCTTTGAGACGGTCTGTAGACGACGGAGGACGGAGGAGGAGCTGAAGCCGCGGCTTGAAAGGGAAGAAGACGGTTTGCGGACGACGGTCCTCTATTTCTCTTCCTTTTTACCTTTCTGTTTTTGTTTTTGTTTCTTTGATTCTGTTTCTATTTCTATTTCTAGAAACAAAGAAGTATATTTTTTCTACTTCTTATTTCTACTCCAAATCTATTTCTTAGCCACTTTTCTATTCCGAGAAGTAGAAAAATCAACTGACGTTAGCAAACGGATTTCTGTTTTTTTTTTGTTCCAGGGAACAAAAGAATAGAAAAATAAAGAAATAAGAGTGTTACCAAACGGAGCCTAAGGTACTGCATGATAACCATTCTCATTCAGTCCAGAACTGGTTTTTTGCTCCCGGAATCAATTTTGGACCAAAAACCCGTTTGGTAACGCAAATTTATTTTTCTATTTCCGAGACAAATTTTTGTCCAAAAACTGGTTCTGAACTAGAAATTAGAACCAAAAAAAAGTTGATTTTCAATTTTTTGAACAAAACTTAGAACCATTTCTTCGGAACTCATTCGCTGAAGACTCTCTCCTCTGGAACAAAACTCCAGAATCACCCCCATCTCTCATCTCTAGAAGACTCCCGGTCTCTCTCTCTGTAGTCTCTGTCCCCGTCGAGAAGCCAGCCGCTCGTTCGCTCGCTCCGACCGAGAGGAAGCCACGGCCACTCGCTCGCGCTCTCCTGCTCCACGTAAGCTCCAATCTCCTCTCATCTCTCTCTTTTCTGGATTTTCAGTCGCCTTCATCGGGGGGGTCAGGTTCGGACTCGCCATGGCCGGCGGTCGACCTCGCCGTCGCCCAGATCTAGGCGACGGCGAGGTCAACCGCCAAACCTGGGCGAGGCCGCTCGGCCTCCCCCTCTCGCTCTCTCTCTCTCAGCGTTTGTCTCCCATTTGGGCGAGCCCCCTTTCGCATTTCCAGTGGCCGATTCACCTGCGAAGGACGAGGGCTTTGTGGCGGCGCGAGCTTCGGCGTTCGGGGTACGCGGGTCGGGTCAGGCCGGGGCGGGCATAGGTCTCCGCGTCGCCGCCTGGGTCCACCGTCGAATTCCTTAGGTTTCGGCTTCTGACGCCTCGACGAATTTGCCCCTTCTCCCGTCTCTCTCCGTCGGTTGATTTTGCGTGGATTTGATTCAATGCGTGTCGAAAGAACTGCTGTTATTTGTCAGTGTTAGGCTCGTCGGTTTGTGGAAGCTGCTGTTATTTCACGGGTTGATCTCCCGTCGCTGCTTTGCCTTTGTTCTTGCCGGGGGGAGAGTCTGCTGTTGGGTCGTTTTTGGAGAGTCAGAGGGGTGAGCTGGTGATCCTTTCTGTGCGTTTGTGATTCTTTGCTTCGTTGCCTGCAAATTGGTAGTCGGAACGTTGGTTTTCAAGTCACTGGCCCGGTTTGCTCGAGTTCTTACTTGTGGGGCATGGATCGCAATCGCAATGCAATGATGGGAAGGGCGGGAGGCTCTTTTGAGAGTGAAAACGGTGCCTCCTGGTTAGTTGTCGGAGCTTAGTTCCAGGTGAAGATGGACTGTTGTTTCCTCTTATAGAGTTGCAAAAGTCCAAGGCAACATGATCCTTTTTTTCTTTTTCACGGCTTATCCTCATATGGCCTAGCTTTTGTAGCCGCTGAATGTACAGTTTTGTCTGATACAATGCAGTGATAACTCCTCTGGGACACTCATTTCCCTCGAATTTTTGTACTGTAAAGCAGTGTCGATTGTCCAACCCTTGTTTTTTAGCTCTCGAGTAAGTTTTTACTTGGTAAATCTATTAATCGATTATTCCAAATTCATGTGTTGCAACAAATTTTTGCTGGATTGACTTTTGATAGATTCTATGCTGAACCCTTTATGCTGCACGAGATTTTGGTGCTACAGTGAATAAATTTGGGGTTTAATACTATTGGAAAGCTGGTAATTGTACTTTTGAGAAAGGTTGAACTCATTGAGTTCCAAAGAATTTTCAAAGAATTCCTTATTCGAGAAGTGAGCTGGAAATGAATTCTTGATTGAGCACATTTTACTGCACATTGACTTTTTTTTTTGCTTGTTACACTTGAATTTTTCAAGTATAAGCTGCTGCACCTGTAAGTAAAGGAGAACTCGGGAGGGCCACCTGGACTTTTCTCCACACTCTAGCTGCTCAGGTGTTCTTAGCAAATAAAGCCTGGCTTTTTGCTTTCCTTTTCGTTTTCCATTTACGAAGTTTTGCCTGAATATATCAGTATACTCCTATATCATTTGCACTTCTGCTGAGTTCTTCTAAATTTCTCAAACAATAAAGTTAGTGCTAATTATCTATCAAAACACTCAACATTAAAGCACATATACATCGAACGGTTCAAGTTGTAGATGATATGGCTCTTTACATCAAATCTTCTGCATTGGAATTGGTACACCCTATGATGTGCTTCATTTGTTGTTCAACCAGTTAAGGGTAAATGGCTTCTCAAAAAGAGGCATTTGTGGCAAAGTGGACTGAGCCTTTAACCAATTTGCTTGTAAGCTTAATGGTTGAAGAGGTAAAAAGAGGAAATCGCACCACTACTACCTACAACAAAGTAGGGTGGAATAACATAGTGACCGAGTTCAATAAACAAACAATACTCCAGTTTACTATATTTCAGTTGAAGAACAGGACAAACAAATTGAGGAGACAGTATGCGAGTTATAAGAAGCTTCTTGCACAATCTGGATTTGGATGGGATCATGTTAACAAAACGGTTATTGTGGAGGATCCAAGTGTATGGGATGATCACATCAAGGTATCAGTTTACTTTGGGTCATTTTGTTCTTACTGTGGATGTATGTTTCGATTATGTTGCTGACGTATGTCACTATTTTTGAAATTGCAGGATAACATCGAATGGGCTAAATTCCGAAAGGATGGGTTTTCTCAATATCCCGATCTATATATCGTGTTTGGCGATACATATGCTACTGGGGATTACGCAATAGGAAATGCAGAACACTTGGTGGTGTCAGAGGGGGAAGACAATGGTTGTGCTGGTGACAATGGTGGTGGTGCTTTTGTAGGTGATCCAAACGAACTTAGTGATGGAGTCTTCACACCTGACGTGAGTGCCACGAAAGTTTGTGAGAATCACAAGTTGAATAGGACTCCAAATTCCAAGAGGAGGAGAAAGAGTAGCACATATGATATTGCTAGCACCTGCAAAGCCATTCAAGATATGATCAAGTCCAAGGCGGGTCAATCAACAAGTGGCTCCATCACCTCACATGCCCCCCCACCCGAGAACCCCTACTCCATGGGAGCCGTGGTTGGCATCTTAAATGACATGCCTGACTTAGAGCAGAATCTTTACAACAAAGCTATGAACCAAGCATGCGTTAATGCCAACTGGAGAGAAGGTTTCGTCCTATCTTTACCTGAAAAGAGGCGCGGTCTTCTTGAATCTCTTTGAATAGATGTTGAGAACTACGATGACTTTTTCATGTTTGCTTCATTTTCATTTAATGACTTGTGTCCTTGAGATACTTTGGTTTGTTTTTATTTATGGAACTATGATGTATTTGGTTTGTTTTTAATTATGCAACTATGATGACGTGGCTCTTGTTAATTATGGAACTATGATGACGTTATGGCTACTGTTGATTCCTGACTTATTTGGTGTGTTTGTATTCTTCGTGCGAGGGCATAGGTAATATGGAGGGCGGTGAAAGTAGCAGCAATAATGGTCCAATAACATCAGTTGAACCAATTGAACAGGTCTTCGATGATTTTGAACTTAATATACTGAAAGCATGGATATGTACTATTTTGATGAACATGTCTATGCACACGAGAGAACCAATTAGGGACAGTAAATTATCAGGGCCTGAATGGATGAGAGAGATTCTTTATGGACATTCAGATAAGGTATATGAAGCTTTTCGAATGGAGAGGCATGTTTTTCTCAACCTTTGTGATTTAATGAAGGCAAGGGATTGGTTAGCAGATAGTCGATATATTAGGGTAGACGAACAAGTTGGGATGTTTTTATTTATGATTTCGCACAAAAACTCGAATAGAGATTTATGTGAGAGATTCCAACGTTCGGGACAAACTATCAGCAAGTACTTTGCTAAAGTGTTGCAAGCAGTTCTGAATTTGGCAAGAGAAATTATCGTACCACCTTCATTTGATGTTGTCCCAGAAGAAATTCTTATCAATCCTAAATATAATCCTTACTTCAAGGTAGGATTTGCATACATTCTTTTACACCGTCATTTACATTTTGTTGATAATCTTGTATAATGCATGGGGTTGCTGAAATGATAGGGCTGCATAGGCGCTATTGATGGCACTCACATTCATGCTTCTGTACCAGTGTCAAAACAGATCCCATTTAGAGGTAGGAAAGGAATTACCACTCAGAATGTAATGTGTGTTTGTTCATTTGATATGAAATTTACATTTGTGTATGCTGGTTGGGAAGGCTCTGCCAACGATTGTCGGGTGCTCTCGGCGGCACTCGAGACACATCGCTTACAATTTCCTCGACCTCCACCGGGTATTTGCTTGTTTTAAGGGATAATTTTCTTTATAATTGTATTGCATTTGCGAATTATGATTAATATATGAATACCTTTTGCTAGGCAAATACTACGTGGTAGATTCTGGTTATGCTGCAGCTCCGGGATTTTTTACTCCTTTCAAAGGGGAACGGTATCATATTAATGATTTTAGGGGTAGAGTGAGGTAGGCAACAACATCAAGAGAATTATTCAACCACAGGCATTCTTCACTAAGGAATGTTATTGAGAGATCATTTGCGGTGTTAAAGAATCGCTTTTTTCATTTTAAGACACATGCCTTCATTTTCAATTCAAAAGCAGTCATGTATTGTAATTGCATGTTGTGCTATTCATAATTACATCCATGATCAAGACAAGATGGATAAGAACTTTTCCCAATATGGTGATTCAGAGTACCCGTTTGGAAGTACACAAGATGAGGTTATTGACGATACATCGATTGAGGAGGATATGGAGATCAACATGCTTAGGAAAAGAATTGCCAATCAATTGGTAATTGATAATAATATGGCGGAGATTCCATGAAAATGTGTTTTCGACTTTTCTAATGTATTTCCATTATTTTGTATTTGAGGATTTTTTATGTTAGCTCTTATAATGTGACGTGATATTTTGGGATCTCCTACTATATTGGCTTTTGTAATGTGATGTGCTTAGTTTACTTTTCTCCATAAGCATTTGGGATATTATGAGGAACGATGCATACTCACAAATATTGAGAGCAAATATCGAAAGTGGCCACCCACTTGGAGGAAATTTAAATTTTTTAGGTGTCGAAAAAAATTAAAAAAATTAAAAATTTCAAAACTTCACAGAATGGCTTAGAATACTTGTGGCCACCCATTTCGAGAGAAATTTTAATTTTTTTGAGATTTCCCAAAAAAATAAAAAAAAATCAGAAATTTCAAAACTTCACATAATGTTTTAGAATACATGTGACCACCCGCTTTAAGCGAAATTTTAATTTTTTATGTGCCAAAAAAATTAAAAAAATTAAAAAATTAAAAATTTCAAAACTTCACAGAATGGCTTGGAATACTTGTGGCCACCCACTTTGAGTGAAATTTAATGTTTTTTTAGGTGACGAAATAAAAATTAGCAAAGCAAAAAATCAAAAATACCATTTGGGCACCTCAAAAATTTTATATTTCACTCAAAGTGAGTGGCTACAAGTATTCTAAGCCATTATGTGAAGTTTTGAAATTGTTGATTTTTTAATTTTTTTTTGCACCTAAAAAAATTTCAAAAAAATTAAATTTCTCTTGAAATGGTTGGCTACGGGTATTCTAAGCCATTCTTTGAAATTTTGACATTTTTAATTTTTTTAATTTTTTTTAGGCATCTCAAAAAAATTAAAATTTACTCAAAAAGTGGGTGGCCACAGGTATTCTAAGTCATTTAATGAAATTTTTTTATTTTTTTTATTTTTTTGGGCACCTCCAAAAATTTAAATTTTACTCAAAGTGGGTGGCTACAGATATTCTAAGAATTTTGTGAAGTTTTGAAATTTTTTATTTCTTTTTTTTTTAAAAGTCAACAAAATTCATATTATCCAGAAATCTGAATTTTTTTTATTTTCTCGACATTTTGTTGAATTTTCTGGAATTTTCAATTTTTTGGGATTTTCTGAATTTTTTGGAGATTTTTATGAATTTTTCAAAATTTTTAAATTATTTTAATACCATTTCTAAAAAAATGGATTTCTGTTCCTGGAAATAGAATTTTCTGTTGTTTATCAAACGGGTTTTTGTTTCAGGACATAGAAATTTTATGCTGTTATCAAACGGGTTTCTGTTCTAGAAATAAAAATTTTTTGTCGTTATCAAACGGGTTTTTTTTCTCAGAAACTCATCCAGGAATCAGAAATAGAAAAATCTATTTCTGGTTCAGGAACTCGTTCCATAACAGAATGGTTATCATGCGCTATGTAAATGTCCAGATATAATATGGATATCAGGATATGCTATCCACCACACCAGCGACCTTCTACGGTGGACGGCGATGCACCCTAAATCCATCTTGAAGCTTCCTCGAATAAAAACTCTTGAAGATGAAGATATCAAAAGTTGAAGGACCATTTGTTCATTATCCCATAGGTCTAATAGGTGTTAGTTACTAGTGATGGGATCCTATGGCACAAGGGAAGGGATCACCGCAGAGTAGACTTTGTCGTAAATAATTGTGCATTGCCTTGGAGCTACCCTCAAATATACATATTCGCGCGTCTCACTTAATTACTCGATATGTGCACATCCGACGAGCATAAGCTGTGGTGCGCAAAGAAAGCCTCGGATACTCAATTCATAAAAGGAACAATTGTTGGCTTAACTTGAGACTTTTTTAAGTGAAGTTAACTAGATACATAGACATCAAGGCTTTTTATTTCGACAGGCTGCTTGGATGGCGTTTTGTTAGCTTTCGGGAACGTCGATTAGTGGGCGATCCGAAGGGCGCAATTGCCTCATAAGTATCTTGAATTTTACTCTTTTCGAGTGTTCATAACAAGTCTTGAACCCGACACCACGAGAGGAGGAGCAAACTCAGCCAACACGTTATTGTTCAATGAGAGAGAGAGAGAGAGCAAAGGTTCCACCAAGGCAAGGCCGGAAAGTAAAGAAGCAAGTATGAGAGCAATTTTTAGCTTCTCTTAAGAAAGAAATCAACACCCACGCAAAGCATTTTCCCTTATTCATGTATCCCTCTTCTTTATCCACGAAACTAAAATTGACTCTCTCTTTTTCTATACCGTCTCGGCTCGACCACCTCCTTTTCTTTTCCTCACTGCCATCTCTATATTGCCAGGCGCCGATCCTTCCCCCTGCACGGCGTGGATTGAGCTGTCGTCGCCGTCGTCTTCCCATAGGGAATACGCCTCTTCCCCGTGGACCGCCTCGTCGCCAATCTCCATGTCCTCCTCCGACATCCTCAGCGGCACAACATACTGCACCGCGAGGCAGATCAAGCTGGTCACCACCACGTTGAGGGTGATGATGAAGACGATCCCAAGCAGCTGGACCCCGATCTGCCTGAACCCCGCCTGGACCCTCCCCGTCCGGAACCCATAGAAGAGCCCTATGTACTTTTCAATATTGCCCGTGAAGAAGAGGCCGTTCAACCTCGGCTCGGCGAAGAGCCCCGTGAGGATCCCGCCGAGGCTCCCGGCGACGGCGTGGGTGTGGAAGACGGCCATCGTGTCGTCGACCTTTTGGAGCAGCTCGAATTTCTTGTGGACCACCATCATGGTGAACCACGGGATTGAGCCAGAGCAGACCCCCATTATCATAGCTGCCCAACCTTGGACCAAACCTGAATTCAAAGGCGAAGTAATGTGTATTATTGTCTTGTAAATTATGCAGTTTGATTTAGTTTTATCACCTATACGGCAATGTACATACCGTACATGTTTCTTCCATTGCATACCGCAGATTTCTAAAAGGCAAGTAGTTTAAGTTAATTGCTCCCATGGTGAAAAACATGCTGCAAAGCAAATGCAGGCGCGACTGCACAATGCTGGCAGATCGCGTGTGTTCACCCGTCATATAAGGGTTGTGAATTCGCGTTAGTCGCGTCGTTTCGAGAGTGTGTTTTGGTTGATCATGCTAAGAAGTTTGCATCCGCGCGGTGCTGTTTTCGGATCTGCCCTATCCTAAACATTTCAAGTTCCTGACGACACACACTTCAAAAGCAAAGTTGGTCTGTGAAATTTACCAGCAGCCGGGGTGATGCAGACCAGGCCAGTGATCATCCCTTGGACAGCACCAATCACAGAGGCCTTGCTAAAGACGACGAGATCGAGCACGAGCCAGGTGAGCAAGCTCGTGGCCGTGCAGATGTGGGTGTTGATGACGGCGAGCGAGGCATCTCTGTTGACCGCGTAAGGGTCGCCTCCGTTGAACCCGGTCCATCCCATCCACAGGAGCCCGGCACCGGCCAACATGAGCAGGATGTTGTTGGGAGGAAATCGCTCTCTATCCTTTCTCAGACGAGGACCCACCTGTGTGCAAAGAATGAGTCGATCAAATATGGCGCGACTCTTGAGCCCTGATCTTTGTATACATCAGTTTGGGATTTAAAAAAGATGAATTGGATTGATAACAAGAAGCTATCTTGACCTATTGGCATGTCTTGCTTTTTGCAAGAGAAATGAGGAAATTGTAAAGCTTTCCACTTACCCAATACGCCGCGGTAAAACCAGCCACTCCTGAAGACAAATGAATCACATACCCACCCGAATAGTCCATTAGCCCCTTCCGATAGAGAAATCCATCAGGGCACCATATGCTGAATGCCCCAAACGTGTAGGAAAACGTTAGCCAAAGCGGCACAAACATCATCCACGCGTAGAAATTCATCCTCCCCAGCAAGGCCCCCGCGATGAGGATCAGCGTGATCGCCGCGAAGACGAACTGGAAGTACACCATCGTCGCGTTCGGCAGCATCCCCGAGAACGCCTTTTTCAGCAGGAAGTGCTGATCGAGCGCGACGTCGATCCTGCCCCAGAACGGGAGCATCCGGTGGCCGAAAGACATCTGGTAGCCCCACAGGACCCAGCAGACGAGGACGCAGGCGAAGGCGTACAGCGCCATGAACGCCGAGTTCACCGCCCACTTCTTCTTCACCCCGCCCCCGTACAAGATCATGAGCCCCGGCACGCTCTGCAGGCCGACCAGGGTGGCCGCCGTCAGCTGCCACGCATTGTCGGCTTTGCTCATCCACCAGGGACTCGAGTCATCGGGGGCGAGATTCTGGGGGAGGACAAATGGCGGAGGAGTCAAGCTCATTTTTTCCCTCTCTCTCTCTCTCTCTAGGATAAGAACCCTATCTAACAATGTGGAACAAGTTCCTCAATGTTCCGTGCATTTTCGGTTCGATAGTTCTAACTATAAATAAGAGGATATGAAAGTTTGATTCTCACGATTAGTTGTCACACAAAGTGGGTACCCTCTCTTCCTTCCTAAGGAAATCTATAGCGAGAAGTCTTCTTTAGCCTTGACCTTGGCCACCTCGCTGCTAATAAGTTTCGACTTCGGTGGACTTTCCCAGGCGATGCGCCGATGCTTCCTAAGATTCTCGGCATATGACAACAGGGAAATGGAGCTTGCTCGCATTGTTGGTGGGAGGATGATTTGGATGTATGTACGCTGCGAAGAGACAACCACGTGATGCAGACGCATGCGACTGGGCTTCAAACGGGTACGGTGAATGCAAGAGTTGTGACGTGACGTCGGGAGACTTTTGTTAGGGGGTCAGTGAACTCAGATCCCCGTCCCTTACGGTCATTGCACTTCAATTTCAGTGATCAAATACGCTAAACTCCGATTTGTTTCGATTGAGTTCGGTTAGGTTTCGGAATAAACCCTATATGATTTGTTTCGCCTGCAATGGGAAAAATGCTATATAGACCGCCGTCTAGAGCCGGGGAGGTGTCCTAGTGGCGTCACGTCGATGGCCCTCCATGACCGCAGGAGAGGGTCGCCTAGGCCATGTTGGCTCATGGCAAGGTCATATGACTCTCGCCTCCGGTTCAGTGGTACCATGCCCGCCTTAAACCTCGACAAGAGTTGCTAGTCTTGTCGCTAGCCAGGTGAAGGTTTGGTCTCCCTCATCAAGCCGTCGTTGCCCGGGTCGGCCCTCTCCGAAGTAGAATCCGGGTAGGTCGAAGCCGATGAACATCGACAAGGGTGCGCGACACTCGCCTAAAATGGCTCTGGACCCTCGCTTTTGGGCTGACGAGGAGAGTCACCCCACGCTAGACCACATCATCCCCGCTCTCTTAGCCTATTGTCTTCTCTATTTCTCAAGGTTTTAGGTCTAACGTCACTCCAATTGAAACCCCGTACTGGCTCCACGAGTTAACGTCCACGAAATTTTTGCGATATGAACAGACCAGCCAATGATTTCCCGAGAAGTCAATTGAAATTG
>CM062233.1:12389397-12490384 GCA_031216185.1 Syzygium aqueum
AGTGATGGGGTGTATTGTAAACCGAATCAAAACGATCACGCAGAGAATAGAAGAAAATTAAATGATGCATGAGTTTACCCAGGTTCACTCCTGAATAGGGCTACATCTTGCAAAGTGATTCTACTATGATTTAGGTTTACAACCACAGCCACTAGTTATAATGATCTCTCATATGAGTATAATATATATATATATATATATGACTTAAAATGGGCTCAAATTTCAAGCCTATCCGAATCCCTTCAATCCTATAATAAATGGACTGGCAAATCCAAATCCCTTTAAAGCCGGACCCCCGTGTCGGGAGTGCTGCCCCCGAACCCCCGCATTCCATGCGCAGGGGTCACATGTCATAGGATCATACTTCGGTTTCTCTAAGCTCATGTGAGCGTGCCCGGTATGAGAAATAAGGGTCTTCGAAGTATTCACCAACTCCAACATTCTCCCACATGGTGGATACTTCGCGCAAATGAGAGCCTTTTCAATATCACTCCTCTTCAATCCAATTGCAGCAGAGCACCATTCAAACTTCACAACCGTGACGGCTTTAGTAAGGACACTGAACTATTTTTCACAATGTCAATCTTTTCAAGCTGAACCACTTTCTTCTCCACCTTCTCTCGGATAAAGTGATATTGAATGTCGATGTGCTTTGTACGTGAGTGAAATGCTGGATTCTTAGCTAAATAAATAGCTCATTGATTGTCGCATCTCACCTCCACGGCACCTTGCTCAAAACCAAGCTCTAAGCACAACCGTCGTAACCATATGGCCTCTTTTCAGGCATGAGTAAGAGCCATGTACCTAGCCTCCGTAGAAGAGAGTGCTACCACGCTTTGCCTCATATTCATCCAACTCATCGCAGCCCCAAATAATGTGAAAACATACCCGCTAGAGGACTGTCTACTATCAATATCTCCACCCCAATCTGCATCTACATGACCTACGATATCGAGGATGTTTCCATTCCCTGTACTTTCAACACATAAAGAAAAATTCCAAGTTCCACGAAGATACATGAAAACCCTTTTTATTGCATTCCAATGTTCTCTACCCGGGTTGGACATATATCGGCTTAAGACTCCCATTGCTTGGGCTATATCCGAACGCGTGCACACTATAGCATACATCAAGCTACCCACTGCACTTGCATATGGAACTCGGGCCATGTCTTCAGTCTCCTCATCCGTTTTAGGGCACTGTTCCACAGATAATTTGATCCCTAAAGGTATAGGGGTACCAACAGGTTTGCAGTCCGTCATGTTGAATTTCTTCAACATTTCTTTGATGTATTTCTCTTTCCCTAGCCATAGCTTCTGTTTCTCGCGGTCCCTCGTAATCTGTATACCCAAAATAAAATTTGCAAGCCCCAATCTTTCATATCGAACTTCCTAGCCAACAAATTTTTCACGAATTTTGCCATCTTCACGCTATTCTCAATTAAAAGCATATCATCCACGTATAGCGTGAGAATGACAAACTGATCCCTTGCCCTCTTCACATAAACGCAGTGATCAGAATTTGAACTCACAAAATTAAGCTGGAGCATGTACGAGTCAAACTTCTGGTACCACATCCTCAATGACTGTTTTAGCCCGTATAGGGACTTTTTCAGTTTGCATACCAGATTCTCCTTTCCTTTTGCTTCAAAGTCTTCTGGTTGCCTCATATAAATCTCCTCCTCCAAATCCCCATGAAGGAAAGTTGTTTTTACATCCATTTGTTCCACCTCAAGATCATATGCAGCTTCTATGGACAGAACAAACCATATTGAGGTCAATTTCGCCATTGGAGAGAAAACCTCGTCATAGTCAATTCCCTCAATCTGAGAATACCCCTTGGCCACAAGCTTTGCCTTGTACTTCTCCACAGTCCATCCAGTTTCAGCTTTCGCTTGAACACCTATTTGCACCCAATTACCTTTCTATCTTTAGGTAATTTACATAAGCTCCATGTCTCGTTTTGATCAAGCGACTGCATCTCATCTATCATTGTAAACTCCCACTGATTCACGTCATCCATGGATCTTGCCTCTTTTACAGAACTAGGATCATCTCCGGTAATGCTTAAGGCATGAAACATACTCAATACACTAAGTGAGTACCAAAGTAGTTTCCGTCTTTCCGTGTTGATCTCTTGAGGACGGGCACGCTATTGGTGTCCGGGTCTTCATCCGAATCTACATCCTCAACTTCATTAACCAAGTCCCCTTGCTCCGGATCAGAATCAAACTCTGCTGGTATATCTTGTGGAGCCATCTCCACAGTTTCAATCTTAAGACTTTCTTCAAACACTACCACTTTCTTGGGCTCATCACTTTTCAGTATGCTTGCCTGAGATTGTGTTTCACGAAAGACAACATCCCTGCTGTATACGATGATCTTTGATTTTGAATTCCACAGCTTATAGCCCTTGACCCCTTCCTTATATCCGACGAATATGTTCTTCTCAGACTTATTGTCAAGCTTACCTCTTTTCTCCTTGGGTACATGAACATACGCAGCACACCCAAACACTCGAACATGTGATAGATTCGGCTTCTTCCCAAACACTGCCTTGTATGGTGTACGGTCCTTCACTGATAAGGTCGGTGACCAGTTCTTCAAATAACCGGCCGTGGCTACAACTTCTACCCAAAATTCAGGATCCAGACCTGCCCAACTCAGCATGCATCTTGCCTTTTCTATGAGTGACAGATTTAATGTTTCGGTCATCCCATTCTGTTGAGGCATATATGGGGTCGTTTTCTACCTCGCAATACCATTATCTATACAAACTGCTCGAACTTGTCCGAATAGAATTCACCTCCGTTATCCATACGAAGTATCTTGATTTTCCTACCCAATTGGTTTTCAATCAAAGCCTTAAATTCTCGAAATTTTTTGAATGCATCTGATTTACTTTTAATAAAATAAATCCGACTATATCTCGAAAAATCATTTATGAATGATACATAGTACCTAGATCCTCCAATAGATGGAGTCAAAGTAGGCCCAAAAACATCACTGTGAATCAGCTCCAGAATCTCCGTTGCTCTCGTACCGGTGTGTTGGAAACTAACTCGGTTCTGTTTTTCATGAAGACGGTGTTCACAGAACCCAAAACCCATAGAGCAATCTGGTACTCCCTCTACCATTTGACTCAAAGCTAAGGTAGATAAGCCCTTTTCACTAATATGCACAAGCCTATGATGCCACAACATGGATGTGTCATATCCATCTTCCTTTGCCTTTTTAGAGACGAACCCGCCACCAACAATTACCATTTCCCCGAGCAGCTTGTACAACGTTCCATAACGAACTCCTCATGCAATCACAATAGAATCTCGAGTCATCTTGCACGAATTTTTATCACAGCTAAAAGTAACCCCTGAATCAACCATTGTACCGACTGATAACAGGTTTCTACTCATCGAGGGTATGTGCATCAAGTCTGGAAGAGTCTTCACTGTGCCATTACTCATCCTTAGCTTCACCCTACCACGCCGACAATCTGAACTGCAGTATCATCTCCGAGCACGACATCTCCACCATCATATTTCTCATATTCACAAAACCAGTGCCAATGAGGCGTCATGTGGTATGAAGCACCAGTGTCAACGAACCAAATATCCTTGTCTGACTGTGCCATACATGCAGCGGCCACATACATATCTCCTATCTTGTCCTCCTTCTTGCCCAAGGATGATTCGGCTTCTTTCTTAGAAACGGGCTTGTTTTTACAGTCTTGCTTCACGTAGCCCAACTCTTGACATCTCCAGCACTGTACCCTCCTCTCCCTACTCTTCGATCGTCCATGAGATTTGGATCTGGACCCTTTCCGATTTAGACCTTGTCTACTGTCCTACCCCTAGCAGCCAGTGCCTCTTTACTAGAATTACCTGACCCTTCTTCGTGTCTCCTCTGATAACAAGGCCGAACATACATTATCATACGATAATTCCTTGTCCCCACCACCGATTACCACAATTAGGTTATCCCATGAATCCGGTAGTGAATAGAATAATGTTATCGCCTTATCATCATCCTGGAACTTAACACCGATTTATATGAGTTGAGCTATCAACGTGTTAAAGTTATATAGATGTGCAAAAAACGAATCGCCCTCATGCATCCAAAGATTATATAGTTTCTTCCTTAAGAACAACTTATTTACCAGTGAGTTACTTTGGTACAACGGCTCCAGTTTCTACCATAAATCTCTGGCTGTAGGTTCGTTCATCACATTTGTTATAGTGGAATCTTCGAGACAAAGCCGGATCAAACCCTTTGCTTTCCGATCGATCCAATCCTAGTCCTTAATATCCTTCGGATCTGGCCATTTGGAAGTTGCATCCGCTTCCTTGCCAATCACGACACTAGCCATCGCTACAACCGGCCTTTTCCTTACGATTGCTGAATGGAGATCTCGATCACAAAGTAAATCCTCCATCTTCATCTTCAACAAGTCGAACTGCGTCCCATCGAATTTTTCTATCTTAATATGTGACCCTCTTGACATCTCTGATAAACCCTAATTCCTCGACCTTGGCTCTGATACCAATTGATGGGCGTATATTACAAACTGAATCAGAACGATTACGCAGAGAATAGAAGAAAATTAAATGATGCACGAGTTTACCCAAGTTCACCCCCGAATAGGGTTACGTCCTGCAAAGGGATTCCACTATGATTTAGGTTTACAATCACAGCTGCTCGTTACAATAATCTCTCATACGAGTACAATATATATAGGACTTAAAATGGACCCAAAGCCCAAGCCTATCCGAATCCATTTAATCCCACAACAAACGGACCAGCAAACCTGATGTTGTTTCGGGGGCGCTGCTCCCGAGCCCTCGTCCACTGTCCGATCAGTGAGACCCTCGTGTCGGGGGTGCTGCCTTCGAACCCTCGCATTCCATGCGCAGAGATCACATGTTGTCGGATCATACTTCGATTTCCCTAAGCTTATGTAGGCATACCCAGTATGAGAAACAAGGGTCTGTGAAGTATTCACCGACTCCAACACAAAGTACCAGTTTAGAGTTATGTTCTCCATGCTAATGACCAAGGCATAAGAATTTTGATGCGCTTGGAGGAGGTCCTTGACCAGATCAATCGAAATCAAACCAGCGTTGCATCCCATTCCACCGAGGTTATAGCTGATGATATTCACTCTCAACTTGTAACAATTAATGACCATTGCAGAGAGAGATGGGGTTGGGTTGAACAAGCTACAATTGACAATGAGGATCCCAATGTCTTTTGGTTTCAAAGATGTCTTCTCTAACAGTTGATTGAGAGCGCCAAACATTACCATCTCGGCCCCCTTTCTTGCTTCTGCCATACAGGGGTTCGGAGGAAATATGTGCTCGTCGAACTGAATGGAATTGAAGACTTTTTTCGATGGCTTGCTCGTTTTTAGATTTCTGAAGTAATTTTCATCTACCTGAATTTCATACCGAAACTAAATTAATGTAATAATAAAAGTTTCGAAGGGAATTGCGCATGAATTATCCCATGAACCATACACATTTTCGCGAGAAATATTTCTCTCCATCTTAGCATTTCGATTCGAATAAAATGGATAGCATCCCCAAGCTAAAAAGAAATTTTATATGAAGTAATTGTGGTTTATGAATTTTCACTTATGGCCATCTCTGGTGACCTTCGGAAAGATTATCTTATCGGCATACAATTTGCAAAAGTGAATATAGAGACTACTATATAGATATTTATCAGATAATTAGAAAAGGAAAAAATCTTACAATTTGGAGGCAAATATAATTACGATCAGTGTAGCTTTTCTTATACTAATATATAACAAGGAGTTGATACTTGAACCATAAGATTAAAATTTTCTTGAAAATTCGACACATCAACATTTCATCGGAGGGTCTAAATTTATCCGTATCATCCATTTGATGTGACTATACCAAACTATTTTTCTCTATCACACAACCACACAACCCTAGTTCATTTTCATTATGCATATAAGAACCTAATAATATAATATGATGGCTCTTATATTCATATTGAGATTTTAAAATGGTTAATATCACGAAAAACCTCAAACTGGTATACCTATGAAAATTTACCCAAAATTAATTTTTTGACCACAAAAAATTCAAAACTAGTACACTCGTGACAATTTTACCCTTCATTCGTTTCCATTAAATTTTACCATCAAATTTTTTAGTTGGATGACACGTGGCAGTAGACGGGTGTACCGGTTTGGGATTTTACCCTCCGTTTGTCACAGGTGTAGCAGTTTGGGATTTTACCCTCCGTTTGTCACAGGTATATCGATTTGTGATTTTTTGTGGTATTAATCTAATTTAACGGAAAGTAAATTTATCACAAATGTACTGGTTTAAGGTTTTTGGTGGTCAAAAAATCAGTCTGGGGTAAATTTGTCATAAGTGTACCGGTTTGGATTTTTTTGTGGTTAAAAAATTAGTTTGAGATAAATTTGTCATAGGTGTATCAATTTAGGGTTTTTGGTGGTATTAACCCATTTTAAAATATTTCTTACATCTTTAACTTTCATTTATCCAAAGTGTAAACTCCTTTTTTTTTCTCCTTAGAACAAAAGGCTCCTCCTATCAAAGTTAACTGCATTAGGTGTGCCAAAGTCTCTTTTATGACCTTTCAAACTTCTATATCGAAAAAGAAAGGCTCCTCTCATTTAATTAAATGTACTAAATATCTATGAAAGTTTATTTTTGGTATAACAGTGCTCTTGGGACACTGTTCAAAAAAGCCGTAAAAACTATTATGTATTTACCTATGCTCTAAAGTAAGGTTTCACATATATCAAATTTGCATTTCTTTCCAAAGAACTATAAACCCCCAATCTCCTTAGTACCCTATAAATATTTGTTTGAAATTTAGATGTTTGCACATTGGCCTTTTATGCCTGGCCTCGACTATAACAACGATGAGCAAGTTAGATACTAAACCAAAATTAACTGCCACTTCGTCTAAAAATGCAGGTGTTTGCTCATTGGCCGGGAGCAGCCACACGTGGCGCAAATCGAGTAGGTGGCTCAAACCAACATGGAGCCTAGAACCTATTTTATATATATTTTATTAGATTAGATCAGATCAGATCATCTCGATTATTAGATCAATCACACATATGCATTCCATCATACATGTCCGTACCTAATATGGGCACCCAAAATTCAGCTAAAATGTATATAATCGCTATTGTAGATATTTCTCTTAGATATTCTCCTCTGTTAGAGATAATTACAATACTTATCTTGATTATCCTTATCTCTTAGGTTTGATTGTGCATATCATTGATTAATTTATTACCTTAAATAATCTTTTAATAAAGTTCATTAATAGGTTCCTGTACTCTACATTGTTTAATATAGAAATATACAAAAATTCCATATTTCTCACTTCTGACATATTTCTTATCCATCACAATGTAAATGGGGCTCATACACACAATGTTGGAGTACCTCCTCGAGTCGAAAACTGGACACGTGCCGACCAAATTAATTGAAGAACACGAAATCTTTTAAAAATTACCCAAAAAACCGACTCGATTCCCCTTTCGGTACCTCATATATGAGGGTTCCATTATCTTACCTTAGTTAGGTAACCATCTATCAATTGGAGGAAACAAACAAGCAGTGTGAGCTAATTCGCCAAAACCCCGTCGTGTTACGCGACAGGATCGCCTTAACAAGGCATTGCCATCCATTCTCTTGCCTACAAACAAACATCTCTCTTTCGCGTAGAAGAGATGGTTGCTTAACGCGGTTAAGGAGGGCCAAAGACAAATCACGCTCGCCCCCAAGCGTTGCAGAGCGCGTAACGTGCGTAGCGGGCGCACGATAACTCATGCGCACGCTGCGTCTTGGATCGTTCGTGCATATATATACATATGAACCGATAATAATGTCTGTTCCTAGCTCGTGAACGAACGAAAAACAGCGTCGGTGTTTCGTGCGTGATCTAGAGCTCGTGGATCTGTCGGATAGATTTTGCAGGAAGAAGGGGCTTCTTCAACCTGGGCATTTCTCGTTCGTCTTTTCTGGTCCACTTGTCAGGTGCGTAGACACATCACGTCTCGGTCCCTCTCTTCTCTCTCCTTTCGATTGGCTTTGATCGTCTTTTGTTGTTTTTGGTACGATCTTGTGCGTCGATGTGAACGAGGACTGCGGACGGGAATGATGCGAACCCATCGATCCCGGATTTCTTGAATATCTTATGCGATGTGTGAGATCAGCGACGCCGCAAATCCAATCCTCGATTTCTTGAATATCTTATGCGATGGTCAACTCGACGACGCCGGATCTAGAACCAAATTCTTGGAAGGGCTGATTAATAATTTTTTGTTGATTAATTCTCTTTTGAAAACGACGTCGTGTTTTGTCCCAAGTGTACCACATTTGGTCTTCGTGTTTGAGTTGGCCGGAAAAAAAAGCATCGCGAATTTCGAAAAAACTATGAAAAGGGTTTTATACAATTCTACATATTAATGATTGAACATATTAACTGGTGCATAAGCTAATGAATATTATCACGAATTGATGCTTTAACATGCATGACGTAGATATATCTCACCATCACAATATTATAAATATCGATGTTTTCCTCCGTTCTTGATTGAATGAAACTTCCTCCAATTACCTTTCGTATTGGCCGGTTACAAGTATGCGTATTACTCGTATCGGTTAAACTTTTACATGGCTTATATCATTAACGCACAACTTATCAATCAGAGGTGTGATCGTAGGAAATTTCCTCTGATCATGATGGAGATATGAGAAAAGACAAGATAACAACTCTATCAATTCGATATCCTCGCTGTAAACATCTGCCAAAAGAGCAGTTCCTCCGTCACTGTAGTGATGAATCTCTGCACATTGCATTGGATTATTCTTCGGAAGCGCATAGAAGCCGGCAATATCAATCTTAGCTGTTAGCGAGTGTTCGTTCCCCTAAGACCGCCTGATTTTGCTAGCCTAATTAGCCGAAACTAACGTCGCGTGCAGGGGAAAGAACTTCGTACTCAGAAAGAGGAGCGTTTCTACCGCAGAGCACCGCATCACTTAATAAACCCATTTCATAGACAACTCTTAACATCCACGACATTGCTCTTTTTATCATGTTCGATTGAGAAAATTTCTGGGTTTCGTGAAGGACCTAAGGTTAACACAAAGGAAAAGTAATTAAGGACGGATCTAAGATAATTCGGCTAAGATAAACCCTAGCGTCTTGTTGATTCTTGTTTTCAAAGCCATGCGATTAACGAAATAATTAATTAAGGACGGCAAGACTTGTTCCATTAATCAATTCATATAAATATGCACGAGGTCATGATCTGTCGCAAAAACATGTCAGGAGTTTGGAAAAGTAGAAGGCATTGTCCACGAATTTGGAGATTTTGAGAGCTCTTTTCCCAAATCGAACGGGTAAAACCGTCCCATCCCACTTCGTTATTTTTGTTTTTTTACCTCTTATTTCAGGAAGTTTTTAGTGGTTGGCCTAATGGAAATGTTATTTGGGATCCTTTTCTTTCTTTTCTTGAGTGATTACTAGTTACTAGTCATTTGTGACGGTGGTCCTCATGAATGAAGTGGTTTTTATTTCACTAGCATCCCTCTAGGCTATAGTGGTTGGCTTATTGTAATCTCGAGCTCGTTTTTTTGGTGCTTCAGGCTTATATTAGTTCACTTTACATGAGCCATTAGGTCGCGTGTGACCCACGCCCAAAGATCGAGAGCACCAACAATTTTCTTGAGGCCCTAAAGTCTAGACCCCGTGGCCAGTAGCTAGAAGTCAGGATTGGATATTTCTTGGTAGGCTTGAAACTCCCTCTGATAACCTTTGAGAGAGTTGCTAGCATCGGTTGCCTACTTTTACCCTTTTTGTTCGTTAAAAAAAATTAGAAATCAATTTTCCCTCTAAAAATAGATTTGGAAAAATTATCCAAAAAGTCTTAAATCTATTACTTATTGCAAATTCAGTCCTAAATATTTTAATTGTGTCAATTAAGTCCTAAATCTTTTTACATTTTGTCAATTGAGTCCATTTGGCTAATTTTGGTAGGAAATTGCTGACATGGACGCCAACCATCCTACGTGGTATGGCCAGCGTTGAAATGAATAATTTTTAATAATATTTTAATATTTTTTTGAATTTTTTATTTTTCCCTTTTTCCTCTTTTCTTTTCTTTTCCTTCTTTACTTTTTTTTTCTTTTTTTTTATTTTCTATTGTCTTTTTCCTTTTTTCATTTTCCTTGCTGGCCTTAGTCGAGGGCTGCTCTTGCCAGATCGGGTGAGGTTCAGAAAGGAATGTAGAGATGACGGGATCAAAAATGTGGAGAAAAACTGTGGTCAAATTAGCCAGTTAAGATCTCCACCTTTTGTTTCCTCACACACCACGCATCAATATCACTTCTCTTCATCATCACGTGAAGTGATTCCCCCAACGAAACCCTCTCCCATTTTCTTGCTCTTTATGGGTCTCCTATGGCGTATCAGATCGTCAATGTTCGACCGTCAACGTCAAACGCTACCTCAAAACCAAGCAAGCTAAAGTGATAGGCCATACTGGGAATCAAAGATAAGATAGAATTCATCCTCTAAAGTTAGCGAGACGTCCTTTTGTTTGACTTTGTCCTCAAGTACGTTACGCTGTATCCCCCTAATGGACTCATCATGACTTGGTTAGCTGGGTAGGGATCGTGTATGAGAATTTCCTTCCTGTGACAGGACAGAAATGAACAGTAAAGCTTTCTAGTTTTCGAATATCTGAAGCAAACGCGTTCGGCTTTGCGTCACGTCAAGGGTTTTGGGTGATATTTCTACGACTGGATAAGGTTTCTAGAAGGGAGAATCTATGTCCTGGTGAATCAAGAAGCCGGGGCGAGAAAAGACCAGGGGCGTGGAGAATTAGAAGAGAATTAGATTCGTTCTGTGTCGATCCTTAGAAGATTTTTCAAAAAGATAGAGGATGAGAACTCTTATATAGTCTCACTTTGATCGGAATTTGAAGCAATAATGCATTTGATTATGTGTTCGTGGGCTTAATAAAAAAGCTTATTTTTATTCTTCGCTTTGTTCGTTCGCAGGTCCAATTACTTTTTGTAGTTTACCCACCACGTCCCTCGTTAGTCCTTGTGCGGATCGTCCGTCTCAAACGACAGCAATCCATCAACTTTCACCTGAGATTTCTCCATCACATATAATAAGTGTCCCATCTTTCCAAACTCTCTGCAGGTTGGCTCTCGAAAATGCCGCGATTGCAGCAAGTCGTCCCTTGTTGTCTCATATCGATCATTGTTATCGCCGTGCTATTGCTTCCCCAATGTGATGCAGACGTCGGCACCGCCGGTCACTACGATCCTCCATACACGCGTAAGTAAATATGTTGTCGAACTGGCTCTTAATTTCCGGTATATTACTTGGCCACGTTACTACAGTTTGATCCTTGTCTAAACATGGACATGTTTTGTTGTAATATGATCGTAGCGACCGCTTGCTTTGGGTACGATCCGTTGCAGTTTCCCTCGAGTTTCCTGTTCGCTGCTGCCGGGGAAGGAATTTGGGACAACGGGGCTGCTTGCGGGAGGCAATATTGGGTCCGATGCATAAGCGCTGACCGGCCGAAGACCTGCAACCCAGCCCAGTTGGTCCAGGTCAGGATCGTGGACCGGGCACTCAGCGCGGTCTCTCGGTCCTCGTCGGACCGTGCCACCATCGTCCTGTCCAAGACCGCGTTCGAGGCCATTGCAAATCCATCTGCATCATCTGTAAACGTCGAGTTTGTACAGTAAGTAGCTGGTTCTGTGATTGGACTATTGTTCATTGCTTTGCTTTCAATTTGTCTCTCTGTAGATTTATCTCATTTCTTAGAAATTTTGGTGATTGCTGTGTGATTTGCACGCAGGGTTTGAAGCGATCCAGGGGATACTTTGGAAGCAAAGCAAAGATGGGGTTTTGGGGAGCAAATTGATACCTTCTTGTTTAGGGATGTATTATCATGGATGATTAATTGGGGAAAATCATTGGTGTAGCTCACACACGCATATAGATTGTATACTTCGATAACGAGACATGATACGCACTAATTAATTTCGATACAAACTGAAATTTCATATATTTATTCCGTTTGTTAGATGTATATATTTGATATTAGGTTAACTGTAGTTTACATTAATTGTAATTAAATCCAATTGCCTTCTCACCCTATATATAAGGGAGGGCTTGTACTCCTTTTGAGTAATGTGAATATACTACACTTTATGCTCTCTTTTCACAAATCACAAATCACAACTTGGTATCAAAGCCATTGTTACCCAAAGAGTGCCCATTGAGTTTACTATACAGTGGCTGTCACGATGCCAGCCTCATTGACCGTGTCACTCCTGATTCTCCACCAAGATCAAAGCCTTTAGTTGCTATTTGGCATACTTCCACTATACATCTCAGAAAACCGACACCACCATCAAACTCGCCGCCCTCAGACAAGTCATATCCTAAATTTCGTCGCCAACGGACGCCAAACACCACCACCGTGTCTCGGACCCAAGGAGCCCACCATTGTTTAGTGGTGATTTGGATGACTTCCACTGTGCATTTCAAAAAATCCACCCACGACTCGCCGCCCTCCGCTGAGTCAGATTGTGAATATTCACTGCCGCCGGATGCGCCGCTAGAAGTATGGCAAGTGAGATCCACGCATCTCCCTAGGGACACAGTCCTGCACACACCAACGGCTCTCTAGGCTACTGACGTCATCCCACTGTTGACCGATCATTGACTGGCATTGACCAACTATTGATCGGCATTGACCAATCATTGACCAGTTCAGACCAGATCGGTTTTGTTGCATTTAGATCGGTTCGATCATTTCCTGACCGGTTTTTGGTGTTTTTCGATCGGTACTAAAGGTATTTCGACGTCTTGAATTAATTTTCGGCCTTATTTTGTCAATATCTATTCTCAATATACTGGATTCTGCTGGTTAAAACCAGTTAAGTGCTTATCATGGATAAATTGGAAGTCTTAATGCCCATCCGGACTATTTAATTATGTTTTATGGGCTTAAGAAATATCAAGCTTCTTGAAATGACACCGGCTTTGGGATTATGTCTCTAGAGATATTTGTGCGCCTACTAAAAATATTGAAGAAACTAAGGCTAAATTTGTTGATTGTTTGGAAGAATCGGATAGTAAGAATCATTAGATTTTCACATGGTTTCGAAATACCTCAATCCCATCTATTCGACTCTAGTTTGGCCTTTTTAATACGACAAAGGAAGCTTAGGATCTTCTTGCTAGATGTTATTCTAGTTTGAATGTTGCCCATCATTATTAGCCGTTAGGGAATTTATATCACATGTGTCAAGAGCTAGGTTAATCCATTAATGATTTTCTATCCTCTATGCATGCTATTTGGGATAATTTAATCTTGTCTGAACCGCACTTGGAGGGGACTAGTTATGCTTGCAAAGTTGCTGCATATTATGATTGTGTGCATGTTATGCAATTTTTGATGGCCTTGAATGATGAGTTTGAACCTGTGAAGGCCTCTCTTCAGCATAGAGATCCTTGAGACGATTGTATCGGAATTGTTGACCGAGGAGACTCAACTGACTAGCTTGAAAGCGTAGCACACTTCCTTGTCCTTCTCCACACCTACAGATGTGGTACTTGCCGCTTCGAGTTCTTTCTCCTTGCGCAACCCTTTTTGCAGACACTATCACTGGCATGGTCATCTAGCATCTAATTGTTATCAGCTACGACCTACACAACCCATAGGATCAGCCGATCGACCTTGCAATCGAGGTCTTCTTGCCCGTTCATCTACTAGTGCAACCACAGTAGAGACTTCTACCCATGGATCATCCGTTACACTATCCTTAGAGAAGCTTCATTCTATTCTTTGAGAATCCGGTACCTTTAGTTACTCTGTTTCTAGCACTTCTCCTATGTCTGCCACTCTAGATATTTCTCATTCATGGCTTTTTTGTTATGCTTAATGCGATCACACAACATCCAACTCTATTTGTTTCGGTCTAAATCTTTCACTTCACATGCACCTCTTATTCATACAACCCATAACTCACAGATGTGAGTTAGTCATACAAGAAACATTTCCAAATCAACATTATCCTTACCTAACACCTTTTTAGTTCCTAAACTCTCACTAAACTTGTATCTGGTGGACAATTGTGTAAACTTGATTTTGATATTCATTTCTCTTCTCATGGTTGTTATGTGCAGGATCGTTGGATGAGACAGACACTTGGGACAAGCTGTAAAGTGAGGTTCCTCTTTCAGCTGGTTCCCCTAAATATTCCTACCTCTTTTGATGGTTATGCTCCACAGTGTCATATGAAACTTGGCATTCTCGATTAGGTCATGCTTCTTTCTCTAGGTTAAGTTCCTTGATTTCAAGTGATCATTTAGGTTCCGTTGATACTAAACATTTTGATTGATTGTCTTGTAAGTTAGGAAAACATAATTCTTTACCATTTCAGACTAGCAAATTTGTATCTCATGCTTCTTTTGAGCTCATTCACTCTAACATTCGGAGACCATCTCCCACCCCCACCATGAGTGGCTTCCACTATTTTGTTATTTTTGCGGATGACCACTCTCATTATACTTAGCTTTATCTAATGAAAAATCATTCTAAACTTACTCGTATTATTGTGATTTTGTTGCCATGGTCAAAACCCAATTTTCACAGGATATTAAGGTTTTTCGTACTGATAATGCTAAGGAATATAGAGACACAAAATTTCTTAGAGTTCTTTTTCAAAATGGTACTATCATTCATTGCTCTTGTTCCGGCATTTCCCAACAAAATGGTAGAGCATAACATAAATATAGGCATATCTTAGATGTTGTATGCACTATTCTCATCTCTGCCTTTTGTCCTAAACAGTTTTGGAGGGAAGCTTGTCACACTGCTATTTACACTATCCACCGTCTCCCATCACCCATTATAGATAACATTTCTCCTTTGAGCATTTGTATGATAGTATCCCAAATTATAGTCTTCTTCGTGTCTTTGGTAGTGCTTGTTTTGTGCACCTTCTTCCATGTGACGCGCAAAATTAGATTTTCGTACACATTTATGTTGCTTCCTTCAGTATAGCATTGAGCACAAATGGTATAGATATTGGGATCCCATTTCTAACCGCCTTTGTGTGTCCCGTCATGTTACTTTTTGGGAACACAACATGTTCTCTTCTATTCATCCCTTTGAATTTTCTCTGCTTATGTTCCCTTTTTTACTAATCTTTTTGGGGACTTATTTTTAGAAGATACCACACTTCTGTCCACCTCTGACTCTTCTCTTTTGGAATTGTCTTCTCCTCATCTTGATGCAGAGTCTTATAGAGACACCACTTTATCCACTTTTAGCGTGTCTACCCCATCGGTGGATTCTCCACCATTGGTCATTCCATCCTCCTCTAACCGTCGTTCCATCAGAGTATATTAACCTTCTGTCAAACTTTTGGATTACCATTGTTATTCTACTTTAGCTTTCCTTTATGAACCTCGCACATATAAAGCAGTTAGTACTAATCCTCTATGATAGCAAGCAATGACAGATGAATTGTGAGCTTTAGACAAATCTCATACTTGGGATTTAGTTAATTTGCCTCATGGCAAGTCTGTTATTGGTTGTTGTACAAGTTTAAGACAAAAGCATACGGTACTGTGGATTGTTATAAAGCTCGTCTTGTTGTGAAAGGCTTTACTTAGGAATATGGCATTGATTTTGAAGAAGCTTTTGCTCCTATTGCCCATCTTACTTCTGTTTGCAATCTTCTTGATGTTGCAACTGTTAAGTGTCGATCTTTGTTTTAGATGGATATTAAAAATGCATTTCTAAATGGCGATCTCACCAAGAAAGTTTATGTGGTACCTCCTGTTTGCACTCATCTTTCTCACAAAGTGTGTCGATTATGTTGCGCTTTATATGGATGGAAATAATCTCCTCATGCATGGTATTCTAAGTTTAGCTCTATAATAGATGCCTGTGATTTTACATCTAGTCCCTACGACCATGCTCTTTTCGTTCGACACACTTTTCGTGGGTCTTATATATGGACAACATGGTTGTTACCGGAGATGATCGTATTGGAATTCTATTCCCTTTCTTTTTTGCCTTCTTTTGATGAGATGCAAGACCGAGATGTGTCCATGTAACTCGTGTGTAAATCACTGATGAATCAAGTTGTTCCTTGATGATTCATAATAATATTGGTGTTCCTTCATTAATTTTAGCTGAAAAAATCCCTTATATTCCGTGACTATGGATCATACCTTCAATGCACATAAACTGTTTCTTAAAATGCCACTTAGACGTAGTTGCCGAATGCCTCACGATTTTGAACAAACCTCCTCGTTCTATTTTGGTTTGCGAAACGTGAGAGTCTAGATTAATGCTTGAGCGAGAGTCAAATTTTGATTAATATCTATTAATAAAACATACACATTTTGTTTCACCGGAATTTGTAATCCTGCGACAAAATATCTTTCATCGAAAGTCATTCTACGATTTTTCAATGAGAAGAGACCGGGTCCTGTGATGATTCCGGATAGGAAACATCCAGGCGAGTTACAAAATCAACTAGTTTGAATCAGAATAGTACAAACTTAGACTGTATCGAAAGTTGATCGCCGAAAAGCCCAAAGTCAATGGATACAAGTGTAAACAGACTTTGCCCGACTCTAATCGACGATAAAACCTGACTACACTGGAATGTTACGCCAGAAATATAGTAACAACGCAACACAGGGATAAAGAAACATGCCAGGCAACGTGAATCTGAAAGTTACAACTAAGGAATTGAAAGTACTGCGCAGGAAAGCTTAAAGATAAATTAAAGATTAACATTTTATTTGATTTGTGCAGGGGGCCTCCTGTTGCTCTACTGATGGTATTTATAGAGGAGTCGTGGTACTTATCTTTCGATGATGCTCGGCGGTTATGCTTCCTTGAACAACTTCTGTCAATCTCGTCTATATTCCTTTGCTTTCGCATGACAACTACTTCCCAGATGATGCTTAGCAACTTCTGTCAATCTCGTTTATATTCCTTTGCTTTCGCATGACAACTACTTCCCAGATGATGCTTAGCAACTTCTGTCGACCTTATCTGTTCTCCTTTGCTTCCGCAGGCTTTGTCCATTTTCTAAATAACTCTCTCCCATGTATAGAAACAATTGTTATGCCCATCGACGCCTACTCCATGGCTGGGTCTTCGAACGGTAACCACTCTTTCCATAACACATATCTTTACTATTAGTTACTACAATAGATTTCAAGATTCGAATGGTACCGGAATCGACTGCCGGCGCCTATATTGGTGGTTATGGATTGTCTGTTGCCATCAATTGGACACACGTCATTAAAGATTGTCCTCGTCGATCAGCACGTGCTGGCTCCTCTACCCGTCGATAGAGCAATATGTACAAGATCCAACACATGCGCTATGCATGTGACTACCTTTACTCTTGTTCACGTGCCATTCACATGCCTTCTTTGCACACGTGCCAAGCACGCTCGACCAGCTTATTTTTGGTGTCAACACATTTGGTGGTTGGATCGAAATTGGTGCCTAGCTTATTTTTCTGTAGAGCACGTTTGAGCTGTTCACTAGGTGTTTGTAGAAATGTCTGAATGAGCTGTATTCCCGTTTGCGAAGCGTCTTCCCGAACCAAAATGCCTTGATATTCATGACATTTTTAAATCACGATATACACCTTAGATTCATCCATTTTTGTTCTATTTTCCTACCATTTGGATCTATGGCCGAACGTGACCCTCCCTATATTCTGTGGTTCGCATATCTTTGGGTTGTTCGCTGGAGATCGTCGAGGAGGAAGCTAATGTGGGATTGTGCAAAGGCTGGTTTGTTCTGCTACTCGTGTTCTGGATGTTTCCGCAAATAGGGAAATCATGAATGTTGAATGGCCGGTGAGCAGTGATGGAAATCGGAAAAGGTTGCCCATAAAAAGCATGGTGTTCGCAATTTATGTCATCTTTCGGCGTGGTCATGAATATTGTGGATAGTCATGATAAAAAAAAACTTGTACAGTACCTTACCAAAAAAAAAAAACTTGTACAGTTCTGTGAAGGAAGTGTGAACTGGGGAAGATGAAGGTTGTCGTAAAGATGATTATATATATAAGGGAAAAAATGATACAAAAGGGCTTGATGTGGGTTTAATGCAAGTGGGTTTGATTTTAGTTTAAAAATTTTTGGTATTGCTTTGCAATAAGATGAATCTAGGCTGAGGGCAATTTCGAATTTCAGTTTGCGACAGCCTTAAGTGAGCTTGGGCTTAGTTTAGCATGATTAGGTTTGGGCTAAGTTTGTTTCTTAATGAGTTGGGCTAATGTCTAATTGAAAAGAGAGCTCATTAGGAGTCCAATCATGCCCATTAACCCAGACCTAAGAGATCAACGTGTGGCCAATTTTCGGACCTGGTCCGAGTCCTCATTTTCAATAATAAAAATAAAAAAATAATTCCAAAAATAAAAAAATTGAAAATTCGGTTAGAGAAACAAGCCTTCATTATGTTGTGAGATTTTAGTATTAGAATTAGTTTAGTTTCATTTAGATAGTACACACATGGTTTGGGATACTTCACGATTTTCTCCGGTTTAGATATGGGAAAATTAGTTTCTTTAGAAAATTGAATTTGATTTGATTGTAGCTCATGGGGGTAGTTGTCCCAGGGCTTAATAATGAGACCATGTCCTATTTCTTATCCGACTCATATTGGGTTACCTTACCATTTATTCATTTTTCATTATTTTCTTAGATCAATTGATTGTGATTCTTTTATATTGTTTTCCTATGTTGTGATTTGCTTGATCTAGCTTAAAGATTAGGTTACTTTTTTAGGTTAATAATAAATACTAACAAAAACATCGCATGGACATTTAGTAGGTAAGAACCTTAGGATTCATAATTTTGTAAAACGACTGAATAGACACATTAGTTGACAAACAATCAAGTTTAGGTACCAAAAAAACACTACTTAGATAATTAGTGTAATTAAGACCCTAAACCTAGAAAACTCTGGTTGCGTAAGAAATGAGGTATACTTCCATATCTCATTTGGTTTCTAGCCAACTCCAATAGGCTAGTGATGACTCCTCACATAGAATTATCATAGGATTAATCGAAACTAAAATTGAATATCCCAAAGTCGCGCAAGGCAAAGGTTTGGGAGAGCCCGCGCCGAGCAAGGACCATTGGTCCTCAACTCGGCATGACCTCTAAATCTGTCTTTTTCAACTACAGAAAAGAGGGTCGCAACATTAGTCAATAATTTGAGATGAAAGATCTAAAGCACCTCAGCTACTTTTTAGGTTTGGAGGTTACCTCAGAGTCATTTGGTTATTATCTTTTTCAGGCCAAATATGCCATTGATCTTCTCTCTCGAGCAGGACTCACTTACAACAAGGTCGCCACGACTCCTCTTGAGACCAATACCAAATTTGATGCTAGTGTTGGAACCCCTCTTCCAAAACCTACCCTCTTTCAATAGTTAGGGCGCAAATGATAACCATACTATTTCTGACAAAAATTAATTTTCTGTTCTCGGAAACAGGTTTGGAACAGAAACTCGTTTGGTAACGCAATTTCATTTTTCTATTTATGAAACAACTTTTTGTTCCAAAACTGGTTCTGGTCCAAAAATCAGAACAAAAAAAAGAAGGTTTTATGTTTCATGATGAGAAATGAAAATTATTTTTTAAAAAAACTTGTCTTCTCTCTTCAAAACAGATCTCTTCCTAAATTTGGCCCTCATTTGACCTAGTCAGACCGATTCGAATCGGTTCAGCTCGGTTCATTCCCGGCAGGAAAATAAAAAAATTATAAAAAAAATTAGAAAAATCATAAAAAAAATTAGAAAAATCAGAAGAAAATAAAAGAAATTCATAAAAATTCATAAAAAATTTAAGAAAATCTGAAAAATTTCTAAAAATCTCAAAAAATTTCAAAAAATCCATAAAAATTAGAAAATTCCAGAAAAATTCATAAAAAATTCTAGAAAATAAAAAAAAGTCAGATTTTAGGAAAATAGAAAATTTAGTGACTTTTTTTTATAAAAAAATTAAAAAATAAAAAATTTCAAAACTTCATAGGATGGCTTAGAATACCTGTGGCTACCCACTTTGAGTGAAATTTAAATTTTTTTAGGTACCCAAATGGTATTTTTGAAGACTCTTTAGTTTAGGGATTTTAAAAGGGGTTTTAACCCCTACAAACCATAAAAGGGGTTTAACCCCCAAAAAGGGTTCTAAAAATGGATTTCTGTTTCGAGAAATAGAAATTTGTGTTGTTATTAAATGGGTTTCTATTCTAGGAAATAGAAATTTTATGTCGTTATCAAATGTGTTTCTGTTCTAGAAATAAAAATTTTTGGTCATTATCAAACGGCTTTCTTTTCTCAAAAACTAGTCCTGGGAACAGAAATAGAAAAATCTATTTCTAATTCAGGAATTGTTTTTAGAATAGAATGATTATCATTTGCGCCCTTAGTCTGCAGTCTTATATATCTCATTGTTATTTGACCTAACATCACTTATGTTGTTCAGGTTTTCAATCAATACATGACTGCGCCCCATACGATCCACTTTGTTGTAGTCATTCGCATTCTTCGCTATGTTAAGGGTGCATTGTTTCACGGCCTTCACTTTTCTACTCATTCTACATTGGAGTTAATAGCCTATTCAGATGTTACCTAAGCCGATGACCCTCACAATCGTCGCTCCACTACGGGCTACTGCTTCTTTTTGGGCTACCTCACTTATCTCGTGACGTAGCAAGAAACAGACCACTATCGCTCACTCTAATATAGAAAACTAAATATCGAGCTATTGCTAATATGACATCGGAGTTATTATGGTTATGATGGCTATTGGAAGACATGGGAGTGTGTTATCATAGCGAGACAGTCCTTCCTTACGACAATCACAGTGCTATCCAAATAGTACATAATGATATTTTCCATGAATGCACCAAATACATTGAGATAGATTGTCATTTCATCCAATAGCACGTTCTTTGTGGAACTATTCGACTTGTTTCCACTTCATTGGCCGAACAGGCTGTCAATGTTTTCACCAAGACACATCCACCTAGGCGCTTCTTGGATTTTTTTTTCCAAATTCTAGTTGACTTTTTTCCAGTCACCTTGAGTTTAAGGGGGAATGTTAGATGTATATATTTGAGATTAGGTTAATTATAGTTTACATTAATTGTTATTAAGCCTAATTGCTTTCTCACCCTATATATAAGGGAGGGTTTGTACTCTTCTTTTGAGTAATGCGAATATACTACACTTTCCTCTTTTTTGACCACAAATCTCAACTCCGTTACTACTCACTCTAGTAGCCTCATTCAATTATAATTTGAGTCGCCACAAATGAAGGAAATGCACATTGACTCTGTGTGTCACATCAAAATTAGAATGCCTTGATATTGCTAGACACATAGTTGCTAGCTATATGATCTATTACATCGATATTAAAACCTATGCCCCTAATTTTGGGTTTATCGGTAACTTAGGTGTCCAAATAGAAACTAGAGCGATTGGCAATATAGCTTTTGGCCAAGGACAAATTTGCACTTTAATTATGGCTATACACGACAATGCCACTCGAGGTTACTTAATTGTGAAAACCTTATTTTCGTTGCCAAGATGATTGCTTTTGAGATGCGAAAATCATACGTGTTGTAACATCCTCAATTCCGGTTCCTGAGAAATAGCTATGGTTTAAGTTTGGTGGTTTTCCATTCGGAGCTAATTTTACTCTTGTTCTGGAAAACCAGATTCGGATCCTTTATACCCTTTCATATTGTTATTTTTGTAGAAACTTTTGTGATCCGAATTTGCAAACACTTTATTCTTGAAAGTTGTTCCAAACATCTTGAAGTTTTACATACTTTAATTTTAGAATTTTTGGACTTGATTTGGGTTGGATGATCACCTCACTTTTGGACTATATAAAACTGCCCAGAATGAATATTTCTGTGATGTTTACACATTCTCAATTTTCTACAAACTTTTTTGGGTCGATTTTGGAAAAGTTCCCCTCACAAAAGTTCTTCAGAACTTATTTCTCTATAACATATATAAATTTGGAAATTTTTGGAGATGATCTGTATTCTTGAAAGAGCTTACTTTGTGAAGCAAGGACACTGTTCCAGCGAACTATTTTTAGTTTATTTTTGAGATACTAAAAGTTGTATTTATAGAAAGATTCAGATTTTGTGCCCCCAGGGAAAATATTTTTTAAGATCTTGTTTTGACATATTCAAATTTGAGAGTTTTCGGAGTCTATTTACTATATTTTCAAGTCCGATTTCGTGAATAGTGTAAAACTGCTCGGTTTTGTCATATTGCAAAGATTCATCATTTTCTATATGAAAAACATTGGGATTTCGAATTAATGTCTTCTGGAGACAAATTCTATGCATTCTGAGATTTCAAATGAGATATGTTAAGCTTTAATTAGAGGTCATCCAAGGGAGAAGCCGAGAGAGAGAAAGAAAGAAGGTTTGTTGCAACTTGAGGACCAAGTTTTAGGATCTTAAGTGCTCCTCTAGGTCATCATGAAACCTAGATTGCAACTTAGGGCCCAAGTTTAGGTTATGTGGCTAGGATTAAATCTTGCTCAAGAAGCCATATTAATGGCATTAGACTTTAAAGGCATTTCATCATGGCATTTTAGCTTTTATTCATTAATGCTAAGATTTTCAAGATCTTTTCATTAATGGCTTAGATTCTCAAGATCATTTCATCATGACATTTTGGCATTTTTTTAATTAATAGCCAAGATTTTCATAGTAATGATGACACTTGACTTTAGAGGCATTTTAGCATGATATTTTGGCATTTCTTCATTTTTTTTGGTAACCCAGGGAAGCCCCGCACGGCCGACAGCCAGGAGGTAAACCCTGGGGGCGACACGTGCTAGCCACCACACACGTGCCACCGGTTAAGTCACCCTGCGGCGTCTGGGATTCGAACGCTCAACCTTTTGCCAGAGGAAAAGCGCCCGCTCCAACAACGCCACCCAGGCGAGTGGTGGCATTTCTTCATTAATACCTTAGATTCTCAAGATTTTCTCGACATGGTCTTTTAGCCTTTCTTCATTAATGACTTAGATTCTCAAGATCATATCATCATGATTTTTGGCTTATATTCATTAATGACTAAGATTTTAAGAAAATTTAATAATGATGGCCAAATCTAGACATTAATGAACGAAGATTTTGTAATCATGGCAAAATCTAGAAAGATTTGATAATGATGACTAGAAGATATAGCTTGGAGAAGAAGCAAGTGGAGCCTATAAATAGAGGCGATTCTCCTTCATTTCTCACCATTCCACCATCACCTCTCTCTCTCACGCTCTCACTCTCTAGGCCACCCCCTCTCCTCTTGGCTGCGCCCTTGCCCGTGCCGTCGTCGACCGTCGTAGATGTTTTCTTGTGCTTATAGGTGAGTGGATTCCCAAACACTTGGATAGGGCGATGTGTTACGTAGTTGAAACGCGGCATATAAGTGAATTCCCTAATCTTGTGACGTGATTTACTTGGACCGTGTTCGGTCTTTTGATTGGTTATGGTTGGTTCTTTCCATGACTTGCTTATATATCATATTTGAGGTGATGTGGTTTGCTTGAACTTTGTTCAGTCATTGGACTGGTTGATTTCAAAGAAAAATTATGAATCTTTGAAAATGAATTTTGCTTAAGAAATGATTTCGATGTCTTGAGAAGGAAAGTATGCTTTGAAATGATGTTTTTACAAAGTCCTTTTGAAAATGGACTAATTTCATTGCTATGTTTACAAAAGGATTTTGATGCCTTGAGAAGGAAAACATGTTTCGAAATAATGTCCTTGCAAAATGAAGCGGCTGTTTGCATAAGTGATCACGCAAAATTGTGTTGTGGCATTGTTATGAGCACAAATTATGTTTACATGGACTAATTGAAAATATAAGAATTGGCTTGAATGCTCGAGTGCTCGTGTGACCACTAAATAAAAAAAGAAGACCGTCGTGTTAGCGACGATGCCTTGGTAAACTAGCACCGGGATGCCCTAGTTGATCTAGTATGCTTGGGTTAAGCCCGGATACCTCGATAAACTAGTGCGGGAATGCCCTAGTTGAGCTAGGATGCCTTGGTTGAGCCTAGATGCCTCGGGTAAGCTAGCCCCGAGATGCCTCGGCTAAGTCGGGATGCCTTGGTTGGGCCAGGATGCCTAGCATGAAGCTGGACGCCTCGGTTGAGCCGGGATGCCCTAGTTGAGCCTGGTTGATGATAATGAATTCTTTATGTATGTCGGTATGTGTGTATTACTAAACCGAGTTTATATTATCGGATAAAGGTAAGCTTCCATATGAATATAGCAAGGACAAGGTCAAAGTCTTTGCTATTGATGTGCCATCGACATAAGGCGGGGAAACTATTTGTATGCATTAGTACAATGGTGAGGTATCATCTTGCACGAGTATTAGTGAATTTACTCATTGAGTCTCCTAGACTTATGCCTCGTTGTTTTTCCTTTTTCAGGTTCATACGGTGGAGATTGGCATATAGAAGCTAGGAGTAGCCTAAACCTTTGCTTGTGATATAGTTTGTACGTGGAACGACACGTAGAAAAGGGCTTGTAAAAATATGTTTAAGAAAAATGGTAAAAGTATGTTACGCATGTTTTCCTTGATTTTCAACTATTCTGTAAGGTTTGCTCATAATGATGTTTGTGTTAATTTCGCTATTTGATTTGAAGGTGATTGTCCTAAAATTATGCTTATGCTTGTGTTTAAAGAAAAATAACAATAAATGGGACGTCACAAAGTAAACCTCATGCTATGGTCTTGGCTAGGACGTGACCGAGGTGAGGTAAAGGTGTTACAAATTAATTTGGTATCAGAGCAAATTTTCCCTCCAGTAAGTGCAGTTTCGGTAGCTTGCGATTGGCTAGTCCAACGAGGGCGGGGAGTGGCACAAGGGTCATATGACCTGATCATTAAGAGGTTTCTAAAAGAGGTGGTGTCGGGGCAAGAGGCTTAATCATTGAGCGACCTCTGGGTAGAAGTGGCGCCGGGATGAAGGGCTTAATCATTGAGCGGTTCTTGACAGGCTTCTAGGATGGCTAAGGACAAGAATGACCAAACTGTGCACCGAATTGGGGAAATGATTATGAAATCAAAGCGAAAATAAAGACGTGAAGTGATAAGGTGCGCTGAAGTTGGGGTAATTAGCTGGGAAACACCCCCTATGCATGTAAATGATTGATTATGGTTTAATAGGTTAAGTGCTCCTGTTTGTTTGTGATCACTGACCCATTCTTGTGTTGTAGAAAGTCTCACTAGAATACCGATAGTAAAATAAGTGCTCAAGATTAGGCTGCGACCGTTGAGGAAAAAGGAAAGTTCCATCAAGACGCCACGACCTCGAAAGAGAAGTCCTAGTTGCAGTTTGGTGTTGAGCCAAGTGAAGGCTATTGAATCTTGACATAACCTGATCCAATGAGGGCCGAGAGTAATCGCTGGGGCAAGACCTGATCAAAGTGTGACTTCTAGTAAGAGTGGTCGCCGAGGTTAAAGACCTGAACAAGGTGCGGGTACTAACAGGCTTCTAGGATGACGAGTAAGAAAAGAAATAAATCGAACTAGATACTGAATTGAAAGTAAGATGGGAAATGTTACTTGAAATGATAAGTGTGATCTTCGTGATTGTTATAAGTAAACTATGTTTGAGGAAGATTTTATCAGAGTAGCGCAGTGGAAGCGTGGTCAAGCTTGCTACACTTTAGTACGTTGGATCGAGGTCGGGGAAAGAAAGGTTGCTAGTCCAGAGTTAGTCCGCATTAAAGTGGATGCTGTAAAGGTACTAAGGTAAGATAGGTCTCAGGTACGTAGAATCTTTTAAAATTCGATAACGAAAAGGGAATTGGCCTTTCAGTTGGCATTACCATCGAAACTTGCTCAGGTGCATGTTGTGTTCTATGTATTGATATTGTGAAGGTGTGAGCCCGATTTGGCACGCGTGCCGAATTTTTCGAGGAGGTCAAAGTGGACAGCAGAGTGTCCTATGCTGAGGAGCATGTGCGGATCGTGGATTGTAAGGAGCAAGTATTGAAAGGTAAGGCCATTCTTTTAGCTAAGGTCTTATAGTGTCACCGGGGCATAAAAAAAGCCACCTGGGAGAGTGACGAATTGAGAAAAAATTGATATCTGCATTTATTCGAGGAACCAGGTATGCACTTTAAATTTCGAGGACGAAATTCTTTTAGAGGAGAAGAATTGCAACATCCTCAATTTCAGTTTTTGGAAAATGGCTATGGTTTAAGTTTGGTAATTTTTCAATTGGGACCAAATTTTTACTCTTGTTTTGGAAAACCCTATTACGGATCCTTTATACCCCTTCGTTTTATTATTTTTATGGAGACTTTTGTAATCTGAATTTCCAAACACTTTATCTTGAAAGTTGTTCCAAACATCATGAAGTTTTACATATTTTAATTTTAGAATTTTGCGCTTGATATGAGTAGTACGACAGCCTCATTTCCAGACCGTATAAAACTGCTCAGAATGGGTATTTTGGTGATGTTCACCCTTTCTTTATTTTCTACAAGCTTTTCTAGACCGATTTTGAAAAAGTTTCCTTCACAAAAGTTGTTAAAAACTTCCTTTTCTATAATGTATATAAATTTGGAAATTTTTCGAGATGATTTGCATCATGGACAGAACTTACTTTGAGAAATAATAATTCCGTTCCAGTGAACTCTTTTTAGTCTGTCTTTGAGCTACTAAAAATGGTGTTTACAGAAAGATTCTGATTTTGTGTTCTTCATGAGAAATGTTTGTTAAAGCCTTGTTTATGACATATTCAAATTTGAGAATTTTCAGAGTCCATTTACGACGTTTTCAAGTCCGATTTCATGAACAGTGCAAAGTTGTATGGTTTTGTCAGATTTCAAAGATTTATCAATTTCTATATGAGAACGTTGGAATCTCAACTTGATATCTTTTTGTCATATTTGAGGACATTCTCGAGCCGAGCCTGGGGTTGAACGAGATTATTATACATGTTTTGTCATGAAAAACCCTTGGAAATCATGGAATTGAGTATGATGCGGGATTGCAATTTTGATATCGATTAGTCAATTTTGTGCACCTCGATTGACCCGAGTTAATTGTAGGCGGAACCGGTATTTTCTGAGGACTTAGATCGGCTTCACGATTTGAAAAATTGTAGAACAAACTAGAAGATAATGTTGGACCAAGTCAAATCTTTTTCTCCAAGCCACATTAATTAGTTAGACTTTGAGGCCCCCTTCATCATGACAAGCCATAATTGGCTTAGACTTTGGAGGCACCGCCATCATGACATGCATTAATAGCCATAAGACTTTATAGGCATTTCATCATGTTATTTTGTCCATTGTCCATTAATGTAAAGATTTTCAAAATCAAGTTATTAATGGTATTTCATTATGGCTTTTGACTCTTATTCGTTAATGCATAGATTTTCAAGATCATTTCATCATGACTTTTAACTCATATTCATTAATGGCTAAAATTTTAAGAAGATTTGATAATGATGGCCAAATCTAGGAATATTTGGTAATGATGGCAAAATCTAGGAAGGTTTTGCAATGATGCTATTTTGTCTCTTCTTTCCTTAAGCCACTATAAATAGAGGAAGTCCTTCCTTCTCTCTCATGCCATTCTCACGCCTCTCTCTCCATTCTCACACACACCACCAACCTTTTCTCTTGCTTCCATGCTTCTTGTTCATATCGAGAAATAGAAAAAGAGAGAGAGAGAAAGAGAGCTCACTGACGAGCTCATGTCTCTTCTTGTTGTTTGGCAAACTAGAGAGCTCAAAGCCAAGACGCCATCTTCCACGTGTTCAAGCTTCACGCCAAGATCTGTTTACTCACGTGTTCAAGCTCTAGAACCGCCGAGACTCCCGTGTTCCTTTCCTATTCTTGTTTTTATCGTTGTGTAAGTAAATTCCCTAATACCGGGAAAGGATGTTGAGATGCGTTGTGACGTGGTTTGCTTGGACCGTTTCTTAATCGTTTGATGGATTGTAGTTTATTTTCTCGATTTGATCATGTTTTCCATTTGATGTTGTTTGAGATAGAACTGAGTCTTGGTTGGTAAGATGTACATGTAATGGCCATGCGTGATGTTCTCTTGTTTGAACTTTGCTATTGATCTGTCATTGATGCGGGTGCGGTAAGGGCCGACTTATGTTAATAGCGATCGATATATCCTCGCTTGATATTAGTGTTTTAACTTGCTAAACCTCCCCGACTAATCCCCCGTTGTTTCCGCTTTTCAGGTCCGTAGAATGGCATCTCCCCCAACCCACGTCAGCAATCCCATGGAGCAGAGAGTCGAAGTGCTCGCCGTAATAGATGTCAGAGAAGACCGCACCTACTGTCGAATCACGACGCTTATGATGTTCGATGAGGGCCAAACGGACTTGGTGCCTTATCCTTACGTGGTGTGGTATCGCTATGCAAACAAAGAATGGCTTGGATCCATATATGGGTTATCTTATGCCCACTACAGCTTCTCGCTCCTCCATTCTTTACCTCCTCCCCGGTCTCGTCCGCTTGGCCATCTCACATCTCACCCGTGGCTTTATCTCGGAGCCGGCCCGCCCGCCCGCACCGCCAAAGCACCGTTGAATCTAGATAGGGATCTAACCCATTCTCCGTTCACATAGCAATACCACGCCACGTACGGATGAGGCACTAAGTCCGTTAGGCCCTCATCGAACATTACAAGCGTCGTGATTTGGCGATAGGCGTGGTCTTCTCTGACATCTATTACGATGAGCACTTCGGCTCTCTGCTTCACGGGATTGCCAACGTGGGCTAGGGAAGATGCCATCCTATGGACCTAAAAAGGAGAAACAATGAGGGATGAGTCGAGGAGACTCAACAAGTGAAAACACTAATATCAAGCGATGATATATCGATTGCCGTTAACATAAGTCGGCCCTTACCGCACCCAAATCAATGGCAGATCAATAGCAAAGTTCAAATAAGAGAACATCACGCATGGCCACATCATGTACACTTTACCAACCAAGGCTCAGTTCTATCTCAAATAACATCAAACAGGAAACATGATCAAATCGAGAAAATCAACCAACTACGACGCACCAAACGATTAAGAAACGGTCCAACCAAACCGCGTCACAATGCATCTCAACATCCTTTCCTGATATTAGGAAATTCACTTACACAACGATAAAAATAAGAACAAGAAAGGAACACGGGAGTCTCGGCGATTCTCGAGCTTGAACACGGGAGTCTTGGTGGTTCTTGAGCTTGAACACGTGAGTAAACGGATCTTGGCGTGAGGCTTGAACACGTGGAAGATAGTATCTTGGCTTTGAGCTCTCTAGTTTGTCGAACAACAACAATAGACACGAGCTCGTCAGTGAGCTCTCTCTCTCTCTCTTTTTCTCTTTCTCAATATGAACAAGAAGCAAGGAAGCAAGAGAGAAGGTTGGTGATGTGTGTGAGAATGGAGAGAGAGGCATGAGAATGGCATGAGAAAGTTGAGAGGGCTTCCTTTATTTATAGTAGCTCAAGCAAAGAATAGACAAAATAGCATCATTACAAAATCTTTCTAGATTTTGCCATCATTATCAAATCTTCTTAAAATCTTAGCCATTAATGAATATGAGTCAAAAGTCATGATGCAATGATCTTGAAAATCTTGGCCATTAATGAAATGATCTTGAAAATCTTTGCATTAATGAATAAGAGTCAAAAGCCATGATGAAATGCCATTAATAACTTGATTTTGAAAATCTTTGCATTAATGGACAATGGACAAAATAACATGATGAAATGCTCCTAAAGTCTTATGGCCATTAATGCATGTCATGATGGTGGTGCCTTCAAAGTCTAAACCAATTATAGCTTGTCATGATGAAGGGGGCCTCAAAGTCTAACTCATCAATGTGGCCTGGAAAAGAAGATTTGAATTGGTTCAACCTTATCTTCTAGTTTGTTCTACAATTTTCCAAACCGTGAAGCCGATTTAAGTCCTCAAAAAATACTGGTTCCACCTGTAATTAACTCTGGTCAATCGGGGTGCACAAAATTGATTAATCAATATCAAAATTGCAACCTCGCATCATACTCAATCCCATGATTTCCAAGGGTTTTCCACAATAAAACATGTATAATAATCTTGCTCAACCCAAGGTTTGGCACGGGAATGTCCTCAAATATTACCAAAAGACATCAAGTCGAGATTCCAATATTCTCATATAGAAATTGATAAATCTTTGAAATCTGACAAAACCAGACAGCTTTGCACTGTTCAAGAAATTAGACTTGAAAATGTAGTAAATAGACTCCCAAAATTCTCAAATTTGAATATGTCATAAACAAGGCCTTAACAAACATTTCTCATGAAGAACACAAAAACAGAATCTTTCTATAAACATCATTTTTGGTAGCTCAAAGACAGACTAAAAATAGTTCACTAAAACAGAATTCTTGTTTCTCAAAATAAGCTCTATCCATGATCTAAATCATCTTGAGAAAGTCCCAAATTTGTATATGTTATAGAAAAGGAAGTTCTCAACAACTTTTGTGAAGGAAACTTTTCCAAAATTAGCCCAGAAAAGTTTGTAGAAAATAAAGAAAGGGTGAACATCACCGAAATACCTATTCTGGGCAGTTTTACATGGTCCGGAAATGAGGCTGTCGTACTACTCATATCAAGTCCAAAATTCTAAAATTGAAATATGTAAACTTCATGATGTTTGGAACAACTTTCAAGCATAAAGTGTTTGGAAACTCAGATCACAAAAGTCTCCATAAAAATGACAATACGAAAGGGTACAAAGGATCCGAAATAGAGTTTTCCAAAACAAGAGTAAAAATTTGGTTCCAATTGAAAAACTACCAAACTTAAACAATAACCATTTCTCAGAGACTGAAATTGAGGATGAAACACGTGTTTTATTTAAAGAAGGGAAAATGGCCACAAAAAACCCTAAAGTATGCCTATTGGGATACATTTACCTTGAATTTTTTTTGCGATATCAAAAACCTCAATTTATGCCCACTGTAACATATTTACTCTAATTTTTTTATTGTGATATAAAAAACCACAAACTTGTACATATGTGACACATTTACCCTCCGTTAGGGTTCCATTAAATGATTTTTTTAATCAAAATAACGTCGTTTTTTATTTTACTTAAACCACGTGGAGGCCATGTTAACACTGTTTGCTGTCAATGTTCATGCAGGTAGATTTTTAACAGTTTTTATTGATAGAACTTTAACAGAGGGTAAATGTGTCACATAGGCACAAGTTTAGAATTTTTGGTGTCACAGGAAAAATTTAGAGTAAATGTGTCACAGTAAGCATAGTTTAAGATTTTTGGTGACTTTTGCCCTTGAAAGAATCCCAATATCCTTTTTACAATTACGATGTCTACATCAAAATCTTGCTTGGGCAGTCGATTAGGTCATGTTTGATCTAGGGATATGCAAAGGAACCGGGAACCGCCTAGAATCGGACCAAACCAGCCCGAAATCGGCAGTTCCTGTGAGGACCGGTCTAGTTCTCGGTTCTAATATTAGAATCGGTGAGTATCAATCCGGTTCCCTGTTATAGGCGTGGAACCGCCCGCCCAAACCGAATCGGTAATATATATACAAATATATAATTTTTTAGAAAAATTTCAATCTAAATAAAAAAAGAAATTTTATTTAGAAAAATGAAAACCATGAAATCTCTAATTTAAAGCTCAACTCTCAACCCCCGTCTACTCACGGTCGCGCTTTAGCCGTTCATCGCCTCCCTTTCTCACTCTCGGTCATCTCCATTTGCACGAAACTTAGTGGGACCGGTTCCATGGATCCACCCGGGAACCAAACCATACTAGTGACCCGGTTCCTGGGTGGATCCATGGAGTCAACGGGTGATTCCCGATTTCAATTTCTTGAAATCGGTCCTTAGTAAGCGGTTCCCTGTTCCATGTCGGAAACCGCCCGTCTGGACCACGCTCACCCCTAATTTGATCATAGTCAAAGGGATCCTGTAGCTCGTGACCTGTTCTCCATAAGCTCATGATGATTTGTACGCGACGGTGCAAAAATCTCACTAGATGGATGTGGCTTTGGGATGAAGTCAAAACAAATGCAAACGCAATTGAAGTCGACCCCGTACGATACATGGTGGTTTTATATCGCTCCCAACAATCAAACGGCGACTGGTGGTTGTTCGAGTGATCCAAGACATAGTGATTAGATCCACAGAAATTCTTAAGGGCCCTAAGGCATAGTGATTGGATCTGCGGACACTGTCGCCGCATCATCAGGTTAAGTTGTTTTGGGACATAAATAGCAAGACTTTGATGACTGTCCTTCATAATGCGCGCATTGGAAATGCCAATGCATTGGCAAGAAGCCATACAGGCGATTTCCTTTTCACTAGCGGGGAAGATGGAGCCATACGCATGTTTGAGATCGGTCATCGCATCAACCATGATCTTTCCCAAGCTGCTTCTTGGATTCTCTCAGTCGGGCCTATGCCTCATGCTCTTGCATTGAGTTTCCCTGGCTTGTTTCGACTTCTGTTGATGAACAGCTTGCCTTGATTGACGGGAGAAAGTTGCTGAGAACTAAGAAAAGCACTTCCACGAAGAAGATTGTGAAGACCGGTCTTATGATATGACCACTGGGATCATGCTCACCCTTAGTGCGCGGTTTTCGGTTCCAAAATGGAAACTACTGACCCAGATCATGATCATCGCTAGTTATATCAACCGGACCAAAGTAGAGCCACCTCAGAGGATGCTACATAGGTTTGGTAGCAATCTGTTCTCAGTGGACTTCAGTGCAAAATTGCATTGTGTGCAAGGGAGAGGAAGGAGTTCTTAGAATTCAAACTTCTCGTGAGCTCTGGAAATCGAATGGAGGCCCCATACTCTTAGAGAAATTTTCACTTAAAGACATCTCTTGTGATTATTAGAAGATCACCCTGTCAGTACACAATTTGCAAAAGCAAATATAGAGACTACTTTGTAGATTTATATCACATAATTAGGAAAATAAAATAAAAAATTACAATTTGGAGGCAAGTAATTACACAACGCAACTAGTGTGGCTTCTCTTGTACAACGATTAGGATCCAAATTTGACGATTTGCAAATTTAGTCATTTTGGCCAATTTCGACTGAAAATCGCTGGTGTAAGCACCGGCTATCCTACATTGCATAGTCGACGCTGACGTGGATAATTTTTGCAAATTTTTCTTAAAAGAAAAGAACAAAAAAAATCAAAATAATCAAAAAAATTTACAAAAACTATCAACGTTAGCGCCGGCCATGCCACAGAGAATGGCCAATGTCCACATCAGCAATTTCAGACTAAAATTGACAAAAAAATGACTATACTGACAAATTTTCAAAAGGTTTAGAATTAAGTTGGCACAATTCAAAGAACTATGATTAATTGGTCACCGTTCAATAAGTTTAGGATGTCCTCACCACAGTGTACAACCAAATGACATTCACTATGCGTACACTATGAATCATGACAAATTAATAGTTTTTTCAAAATTTTCTCTATACACATCCGTAGTTCATTATATATATATATATATATATAGAGAGAGAGAGAGAGAGAGAGAGAGAGAGAGAGAGAGAGAGAGAGAGAGATCATACATAGATATATGGAAGAATGACACAAACAGTCCCTGAACTTTTAGTACATGTTCAATTTAGTCCATGAACTATATGAAAACATTCAATGAAGTCTTTCCATTAATTCAAATTTAGGGACTACATTGAACATTTTTATATAGTTCAGTAACTACATTACATGTACCAAAAGTCTAGGAATGACAATGAACAAATTAAAAGTTCAAAAACCACATTGAACATTAGGCTAAAGTTCAAGAATTATATTGAACAAATTAAAAGTTCAAGACCACGTTGCATATTGGGCCAAAGTTCAAGAATTGTTTGTGTCATTATCCCCAGATATATAGACAAATAGATAGATGTTTATAATATTTAGATTGAGATTTTAAAATTAAATTTTTTACTCTCATTTGCCAAAATTGTAAACTTTTATTTGTAGAACAAAAGGTTCCTCCTTTTAAGGTTTAAAGGTTAATATCACGAAAAACCCCAAATTGATACATATGTGACAAATTTACCCTTAATTAGTTATTTTACTAAGAAAAATCCTAAACTGGTACATTTGTGATAATTTTACCCCAAACTAATTTTTTTAAGACAAAAAACCCCAAACTAGTACACATGTGATAAATTTACCAAAAACTAATTTTTTGACCATCAAAAACCCCAAACTAATACACCTATGATAAATTTACCCTCCGTTAGCTTTCGTAAAAAATTACCATTAAATTTGTTGACGTGGATGACACATGGTAACGTGGCATGGTGACGTGGCAAGTCCACGTGAAATTTCATAGGGTTAATACCACGAAAAATCCTAAACGGTTCAGTTAATTTGTCACAGGTGTATTAGTTTATGGTTTTTGTGATATTTACTCTATGGATTTCCATGTGGACTTATTGCGTCAGCATACCACATCACCCAGGTCAGCAAATCTAATGATAAAATTTGATAGCTAACTGGGGGTAAATTTGTCATACTTGTACCAGTTTGGGGTTTTTAGTGGTTAATAAATTAGTTTGGAGTAAATTTATCACAGAAATATCAATTTGGGGTTTTTAGTGGTCAGAATGGGAAAATTTATCACATGTGTACCAATTTGGGGTTTTTAGTGGTCAAAAAATTAGTTTGAGTAAATTTATCACATGTGAACCGGTTTGAGGTTTTTCGTGGTCAAAAAATTAATTTTAGATAAATTTGTCATATGTGTATTAGTTTAAAGTTTTTCATGGTATTAACCCAAGGTTTAAAGCATTATATATGCTAAAGTCTCCTTTATTACTTGCAAAACTTTACTGAAGTAAAGTTTAGGATAGATCCTATTTGCATTTCTTTTCAAAGAACTATAACCCCTCAACAGTACTTATGTCCTTAGTATGGTACCCTATAAATTGTTGTCTTAAATGAAGATGTTTCCCCATTGGCATTTTATGCTTGGTCCTGACTATAACAACAATGAGAAACTTAGTAAAAAAACTTAACTCATTGGAAAATTATGTATAATATAGTCAGTGAAAAATTTGCAAAATCAAATATAGAGACAAATTTATAGATTTTTCAGATAATTAAAAAATAAAAAAAATTACAATTTAGAGGCAAGTAATTACACGATGCGATAATGCATGTGACGATTCTCAAATGCGGATTAATTTGCCAATGAGCCAACACCAACATTATTATTTTTTTTTTGGTTAAAAACACCAACATTATTATTCATGGATGCTATTGATAATAACAAAAGTTAGGTATGATATAATATCGCAATTATAAATTTTCAAATTATCATATTTAATCATTGATTGTAATGCAATTATCTGATTATTAAAGCATAACTATCATATCCTAATAGGAATTAATTACAATTGTAGGGCATCATCATGTAGCAGCAACCAATAAGTAATACCAGATACGTCAACGAGACACATGCATTACATAATATATGTCGATACCTAATATTGTAACCCAAAAATATTTAGTATCTATACAGTCCCAATGTTAATGGGGCTCATAAACATAATGTTGGCATATCTACTCAAGTTGAAACTTTAACATGTACTGACCAAATTAAATGAAGAACATTAATCTTTCTAAATAACCCAAAAACCAACTCGGATTCTCTTTTGTTATCTTAGATCCGATGGTATAATTATTTTCCTTAGTTAGGTAATTAACAAATGGAGGACCAAATAAGCAATGAGATCAATTCAACTTACCGAAATTAATAAAAAAAAATGCCCAATTTTATTTGTGCTTAGAAGGTCGAGACAAGATCGCTTAATAGGGCATTGCCATTCATTCTCTTGCCCACAATTGATCTCTCTTTTGCTTAGAGGAGATCCTGCTTAATGAAGTTAAGATCCAGGCAAGGGTGTCAGGCCCTCGCCCAGATCCAAGCGAGGGCCACAACGCCCTTGCCCAGACAGACCTTCGCCTGTGGTCAGCAATGGTCGACCAGGTACCTCGCCAGACCATAGTTGAGGAAAAAAAAGAAGAAAAGAAAAGAAAAAAGAACAAAAAAAGGAAAAAAAATAATAAAAAGTTCATAATTTTTTTTAAAAAAATTGTCTACATCAGCTCCGACCATGCTGTCGGCTAGGTTCACTCCAATATGAAGGAAGCCCAAAGAATTGTAATCCGAAGGCTTGAGCCTATATGTCTATTCATATAGAGAAATAGGATTTCTAACTATCTTTTATGTCGTAGTAGCAAAATAACGTTTTTTGATATGCAGTAACAAAAGAAAAAGAAAGAGCAAAAAATCTAGATTTGAGGAAGTATCTGATGCTGACGTCGGAGGTCTATTCGTGATTCGATAAGCTAAAATTTTGTCAGCTTGTTCGTGCCACAGTCTTCTCGAATTTGGTCGGTTTAATTTTCACTCGAAGCTTTCTATATCAGGTTTTCATGGGTTGCACCAAAAGTGCATTTTTGATGAGATTTATCCTTTATCTCTTGTGAAGTTCATGTGTATTGCCAATTATGATGTTCTTGATGTCTTTGCTGCTATGTACCTCCAGTATTTACTAGAGAAGAACTTTGTTCACCCAATTTTGCTGATAGTGAAGATTTTTGGGTAGACTGCGGTCCCATGGTTTTTGTCTCCTCACACCAAGGAGGTTTTTCACGTAAAAAATCGCCTTGTGTTTGTGTGCTTGGCACTTATATTCCTCGATTCAATTGTTTCATATTAAGTTTGCACAAGAGGGGAGATTATTTTGTTCCGCTGCGCTAATTTGATATTATTCGAATTGTTATTATTATCCCAACAAAGTGGTATCAGAGCTTTGGTTCTTATTGAATTTTTCTGCCTTGTGTTAAACAATGGAAATGAATACTAGTAGGATGGTTCTGTTGAATGGTTCGAATTATCACGTTTGGAAAGGAAAGATGGAAGACCTTTTATATGTGAAGGATTATTATTTACCAGTGTTTATTGATGAAAAACCTGAGAATAGAATTGATGCTGAATGGGCTATATTTCATCGTCAAGTGTGTGGTTACATTAGGCAATGGGTGGATGATAATGCTTTGAATCATATCATTGAGGAAACACACGCATGCAGTTTGCAGAATAAGCTCGAACAACTATATGCTCGAAAGACTGGGAATAACAAATTATTTCTAATAAATAGATGATAGCTCCGATATCAAAATGGTACTCATTTGACTAATCATTTAATTTTTTTTTTCAAGGAATTATAAATCAGCTGGCTGCAATGGGTATCAAGTTTGATGATGAGATTTAAGCGTAATGGTTGCTTCGTACTTTCCTGGACTCGTGGGAAACCTTTCGAACATCTTTTTCTAATTCAACCCCGGATGGTACGATTACCATGGAATTGGGCAAGAATAGTGTTTTAAATGAAGAGATTAGAAGAAAGACACAAGGATCTTACTCTTCACATTATGATGCCTTAGTTGTTGAGAAAAGGGGAAGAAGTGAGACTCGAGATCTGAGAAATAGAGATAAAAGCAAAGATATAAGCTAAGACAAATACAATAAATTTGCAAATATTGAGTGCCATTATTGCCATCAGAAGGGACATGTTCAGAGGTTTTATCGTCAGATGACAAGAGAGAAACATAAAGAGAAAAGTAAAGAAAAGAACAGTGATAATGACAACGATGACAATCGTGTTGCCGCACTTGCAGAAGACTTTCTCATTGTCTTTGATTGTGATGCAGTGAATTTTGTATTTCATGAGACCAGTTGGGTAATTGATAGTGGTGCATCTATTCATGCTACATCTCGTAGGGATTTCTTTACATCTTATAGGTCAGGTGATTTTGGATCTGTGACGATGGGAAACAATGAACTGGCTGAAGTTGTAGACGTTGGTGATGTGTGCCTAGAGACTAGCAATGGCACAAGGTTAATATTGAATAATGTTAAGCATATACCTTATATTCGTTTTAGTTTGATTTCCACAAGTAAGTTGGATGATGAGGGGTATTGCAACACCTTCAATGATGATCGATGGAAGCTCACCAAAAGTTCTATGGTTGTGGCTAGAGGTAAAAAAATGTTCTTCGTTGTACATTATGTAGGCAAAGTTGTCCAAAAACAAAATTAATGTAATAGACAACGAAGAAGTAGTTGAGTTATGGCATAAGAGCTCAGTCACAATAGTGAGAAGCGTTTGTCAATATTGGCCAAGAAGAAGCTCCTTTTAGGAATGAAAAGTTCAGCACTGAAGAAGTGTGCTCACTGTTTAGCAAGAAAACATAATAGAGTTGCATTCAAAAGCTCCCCTCTTTCAAGAAAGTCAAATATTCTTGATCTGGTGCATTCTGATGTTTATGGTCCTATGAAGACAAAATCACTTGATGGCTCTCTTTATTTTATTACTTTTATAGACGACTATTTAAGAAAAATTTGGGTTCATACTTTGAAAACTAAAGATCAAGTATTAGATACTTTTAAGGAGTTTCAGGCTTCAGTTGAGAGATAGATTGGAAAGAAGTTGAAATGCATTAAAACTGATAACGGGGGAGAGTATACTGGATCTTTCTATGAATATTGCAAGCAACAGGGTATTCAATATCAAAAGCCACCTCCCAAGACACCTCAATTAAATGGCTTAGCTGAGAGAATGAACAGGACACTGGTTGAAAAGGTAAGATGTTTACTTTCACAAGTAAAGCTACCAAGATCCCTTTGGGGTGAGGCTTTAAGTACAGTTGCACGTATATTAAATCTTGCACCATGTGTTCCTTTAGAGTTTGATGCTCCTAATAAAGTTTGGACAGGCAAAGATGTGTCTTATGATTATTTGTGTGTCTTTGGGTGCAAGGCATTTGTGCGTATTCCCAAAGATGAGAGGTCTAAACTTGATGTGAAAACACGACAATGCATATTTATTGGCTATGGATAGGATTTGTTTGGCTACAAGTTCTATGATCCAGTCAAGAAGAAAATTGTAAGAAGCAGAGATGTTGTATTTATGGAAGATCAGATAATATAGGATATTGAAAAATCAGAGATGATTTCAGTGCCATAGGTTAGTGATGACCTGGTTGACTTCGGTCCAGTTCCTCACACATATTCTTGCGTAGGTTGATAAGGAGCAGCAGGAAGTGAATGTTCCAAACAATGCACATATTTCGGAACATGTTGAGACAGATGATACCGTTCCTAAACCACAAGCTCCAATAGATGCTCCAATAAAAGTTTCAGTCCGGACATCCGTTAGAAACCGACGACCTTCCACCAGATATTTTACAAATGAGTATGTATTATTGACTGATGTAGGTGAACCAGAGTGCTATGCAGAAGCAATAGAAGATGAGTGCAAAAGCAAATGTTTTGATGTAATGCAAGATGAAATGTAGTCACTTTATGATAATCATATTTTTGAGTCGGTAAAGTTGCCTAAAGGTAAAAGAACTTTGAAGAATAAGTGGGTGTATAGGTTGAAACAAGATGAACATACTTTACAACCACAATACAAAGCTAGATTGGTTATTCAGGGATTTGGTCAAAGAAAGGGTATTGACTTTGATGATGTATTTTCTCCGGTGGTAAAAATGCCTTCTATCCGTGTGGTTCTAGGGTTGGCAGCTAGCCTAGAATTGGAAATTGAGCGGATGGATATTAAAACAGCCTTCCTCCATGGTGACTTAGAGGAAGAGATATACATGAAACAACCAGAGGGTTTCAAAGTGAAAGAAAAAGAAGATTATGTGTGCAAACTAAAGAAGAGTCCTTATGGCCTAAAGCAAGTACCAAGACAGTAGTACAAAAAAGGCAGGGCTATAAGAGACTCCCTCAAATAACCGTGTGTTTGTCCAAAAATTTTCATATGATGACTTTACTATTATCTTGCTTTATGTTGATGATATGTTGATTATCAGCAGGAATGCTTTACGAATTGAGTTGTTGAAGGAATAGTTGAGCAAGTCTTTTCCCATGAAAGACTTAGGCCCGGCAAAGCAGATTCTTGGCATTAGAATTACTTGGGACAAAAATGCTAAGAAGTTGTTCTTGTCGCAAGAGAAGTACAATGAGAAGATTCTTCAAAAATTTCACATGGACAAGGCTAAAGTGGTTAGCACTCCTCTTGTTGCCCACTTCAAGTTGAATATGAAGCAAAGCCTCACGACTTATAAAGAGAAGAAAGACATGGAAAGTGTTCCATATGCCTTAGCTGTGGGAAGCTTGATGCATGCAATGGTATATACACAGCCAGACTTGGCTCATGCAGTTAGCGTTGTTAGTCGTTATTTATCAAATCCGAGTAGAGAGCATTGGAATGCAGTGAAGTAGATCATGAGGTATCTTCGGGGAACTTCTAGTTTGAAACTTAGTTTCGGGACCGAGAAACTTGAGTTAGTTGGATACACAGATTATGACTTGGCTAGAGATATTGATACTCGTAAATCTACTTCTAGTCATTTGATTTCCTTTGCCAGTGGGGCTGTGTCATGGAAGTTAAGATTACAGAAGTGTGTTGCTCTTTCTACAACCGAAGCTGAATTTATTATGGCAACAAAAGCTAGTAAAGAGTTGCGATGGCCGAAGAAGTTCTTGGAAGTAGTTGGGTTCGAGCAAAAGAGGTATGCGCTATTTTGTGACAATCAAAGTGCAATTCATCTTGGTAAGAATTCATATTTTTATTCTAGATTGAAACACATTGATGTTAGATATCATTGGATAAGAGATGTTCCAGATGAGAAGTTGTTGGAACTTGAGAAAATCCATACAGACCATAATGATTTCGATATGACGACGAAGACTCTACCAATGAAGAAGCTTGAACATTGCCGATTTATAGCATGAATGGTGAATCGCTCCATATTGTCGGGAGAGGGAGATTTGTTGGTTGGGTTCACTCTCCTGTGGAGAAAGCCCAAAGAATTGTAAGCCCAAGGCTTGAGCCCATATGTCTATTCATATGGAGAAATAGAGTTTCTCACTATCTTTTATGTCGTAGCCGCAAAAGAATGTTTTTTGAGATGCAGTAACAAGAGAAAAAGAGAGTGCAGAAAATCTGGGTTTGAAGAAGTATTTGATGCTGACATCGGAGGTCGATTCGTGGTCTGATTAAGCTGAAATTTTGTTAGCTTGTTCGTGCTACAGTCTTCTCAAATCTAATTGGTTTGATTTTCACTTGAAGCTTCCTACATCAGGTTTTCGTGGGTTGCACCAAAAGTGCATTTTTTGTGAGATTTATCTTTTATCTCTTGTGAAGTTCATGTGTATTGCCAAGAATGATCTTCTTGATGTTTTTGCTACTATGTACCTCTAGTATTTACTAGAGAAGAACTTTGTTCACCCAATTTTGCTAATAGTGAAGATCTTTCGGTGGATTGCGATCCCGTGGTTTTTTATCTCCTCACACCGGGGAGGTTTTCCACGTAAAAAATCGCATTGTGTTTACGTGCTTGGTATTTATATCCTTGATTAAGTTCTTTCATATTAGGTTTGCACAAGGGGGGAGATTATTTTGTTTCACTGCGCTAATCGGATATTGTTTGGATTGTTATTGTTTTCCCAACACATTTCACATAGGACAACTAGCGTCCATGTCAACGATTTCCAGCTAAAATTGGCCAGATGGACTAAAATTGTACCAATGCAAAAAGGTGTACAACTCAATTGGTTTCAATTGAAAGGTGTAGGACTAAATTAATATCAATGCAGTAGATTTATGTTTTTTTTTGTACTTTTCCTATTAATCTTGGCATGCATTGGATTATCATTTGAAAATGATTGGAAGACGGGCAATACACCTATCACTAAACGGACACGATTAGAATGAGTTTTGTCCATATGGAGGACTGAGATATGCTTGTTTCACCCACCCGTGGGTGGTGCAGTTGGTTCGAGCTCTCCCGCCATCGCAGGAGGTGAGCGGTTCGAAACTCTGCGTCTCTAGCGATTAAAGTGGGGGGCCCTGGCGGTGGGTTGCTGGGCTAGTCCTCTCCCTGGTTTAGTACCGAATAGCCTATCGAGCGAAAGGGAGGTTCCCGGGTTAACAAAAAAAAAACAAAAAAAAAGATATGCTTGTTTCGCTTTTCCATGTATTAATATAACTTTTACTGAGTGTTCGGTTCACCAATATGGCTAGATTTTTCTGGCCTACTTAGTTAGCCAAAATTGACGTCGCATGTAGGGTAGAGGTCTAACCCAGAAAAAAGAGCATTTTCATTTGAACAATGATGCTAGACATACCGAGACCGCCCTGCTAAAGTCAAACGACTTATAGGGTGCCACGTTACTTAATGAACCAATTTCTAAGACGAGTCTTGACATCTCTAACATTGCTTTCCGTAAAAACTATGCTTGACTTTAGTTTAAATGTGTAATGTAATAAATTAAATAGGGAAAAGTGTAAAAAAAGCCTTAAATCTTTTGCATTTATGCCAATTTAATCATAAACATTTTTTTTGTGCAAATTCACTCCTAAATCTTTTGTCTTTGTGTCAATTCAGTCCTTCTAGCTAATTTTGGCTGGATTTTTCTGACGTGGACGCCGGTCGGCTTACGTGGCACCACGCGGCTATGACATGGACAACTTTCAATAATATTTTAATATTTTTCAAATTTTTAAATTTTTAAAATGTTTTTCTTTATCTTTTTTTTTCCCTTTCTTCCTCCAGCCGATCGCCGGTCCGGCGACCGGCTGGAGGCACCTCGCTGGCCAATGGCGAGGCTAGCCCCACCGGCCACTGGCGAGGCTCGCCCTTGCCAGATCTAGCAAGGTCAAGCCTCACCCATGGTCGACAAGGCTCGACTCTCGCCAAATCTAGGGAGGGCAAGCCTCACCCAGCCCAGTGCAAGGCTAAAGCCCTTGCTAGATGGCCACGAGGGCAACCTCGAGCTGGGTTGGGCAAGGTACAACCTCGCTAGATCTGGAGAGGTCTAGCCTCCCCCATGGCCGGTGAGTCTCGACCCTCGTTCAGTCCAACGTGAGGCCGCCCTCGCGACCATCCGACGAGGGTCAAGCCTCGTCACCCTCGCTAGTGGCCGGCCGGGCGAGGCTCGCCAAAGGCCAGTGAGGTTCACCGGCCCTGGCCTTTAACCAGTCGCCAAAGGAAGAAGAAAGGGAACAAAAAAAAAGAAAGAAAGAAAAGAGAAAAAAAATTCATAAAATATTAAAATATTATTAAAAATTGTCCACATCATCATTGACGGGGCCACGTAGGCCAGTCGTCATCCACGTCAACAAAATTCGGCTAAAATTAGCTGAATTGACAGAAAGACAAAAGGTTTAGAATTGAATTGGAACAAAAAAAAATGTTTAAGACTAAATTGGTACAAATACATAAAGTTTATAACTTTTCTGACACATTTTCCAATTATATGCATGCCTGTGAGAACTTAATTTCTCCACAACACGGTGAATCTAAGATGCTTCGGCTAAAAGAACCCTAGTTCTCGTCTTGTTAATTTTTTTTTATTCAAGACCATGCGATTAACAAAATAATTAAGGATGGCACATGTACCGGACCGACAGAATTCTAGGAGACATTTTACATTAGTGAACCCATATAAATATGAAGTCATGGTCTCTCACAAGAATGTCAGGAGTCTGGATAAGGGAAAAGCATTGTCCTCAAATTTGGAAACTTTGAGAGATCTCCCAAATCGAACAGGTAAACCATATCATCCCACTTCACGATTTTCTTTTTCCCTCTAAATTTTAGGGATTTTTCCAGTGGTTAGCCTAATAGATAAGTCCCAGGATCGCTCTTCCTTCTTTTCTTTAGTAATTGCATAATACGAGTCATTTGTGATAGGGGTCCTCATAAATCATATACCAATTGTTAAAATTATATCTCAATTTTAAGCCTCAAAAGGAAAGGAATTTTTGTTTTGAAATCCATGGATAGATATTATCCTGAGTAGTTCAGCCACAGAACTTGAAAGTCCAACATGGACTTTGTGTGGGAACGAGTCAAGAAAGAAAATCGACTCTTTGAAGGTCGGTCCAAGAAAAGCAAAGAAGGAAACTAAAGAAAAGAACAACCAGTGGGATTCCACCAAGATTGTTTCGGTATATATATATATATATATATATATATATATATATATATATATATCTTGGGTTGGATAGCGTAGCCGCAAGTGTGCATGCCGTGTGAGTGCTCAAGAAGCGTTGTTACTGTGCATAGTCTTGAAGCACCTCATTCGTGAGTGCTTGACCGTGGGTGTTTCAATAAATTCTTGTTTGGGAATTACATCAAAAAAGAATTAGTGTTCAAGCATAAATCTTGTGGTAGGATTTGTGCATTCCTTCATGAGATTGAGAGATTATTTCGTAAGTAATTATGGGGCTAAACACGGCATGAATTATTGAATATAACTGGGATTTGGGAAATACTTAGAGCGTTTGAGTGATTCGAGTGTGATTGTAATATCCGTTGTATCGCTTGATCTATAGTGAAATTCGTTTCTACTATCCTCATGGACGTAAGTCACTACGACCGAACCACATAAATTTGGTATCCGATTTATTTTCTTGTTCTGTCAATTTTATTATTCAATTGCTTGGCTTCCATAACAATTAATATCAGAGTTAGGATTGGCTAAATTAAAGCGAATCGATGGCGATAGAAGAAGGAAAAGTAAGAATCGACAGATTTGATTTCACTAGCATTCCGTGACAGGGGTCCTCTCTCTCTCTCTCTCTCTTTTGCCCATCTCTTGTGGCCCTATGGTCTTGACCTTGTTGGCAGTAGTTAGAGCTTGAACCGAGCATTCGCATTCCTTACCAAGCGTCAAGCTCTTATGATGACTTTTGGGAGGGTTGCTCTTCTTGTTCCTTTCAAAAATTGGAGATCGATTCTCTCTCCGAAAATAGACAAAGTTCGTTAATATGGAAAAATTTGATCATGTGGCCAAGCGTTTGATCTGAATATAATCGGTTTTGATCCGAATTCGTGTTTTCCCCCTCAAAGCAATCTTGGAGGCCACTCCAGTCAAGTCACGGGTCAGGCATTACCAGAGGTATATGAGACTACATACTATCGGGTGCATCTTCTATGTACATTATTGCGGCACCAGGATCAAAGTTAGGAAATGGTTTGTGAGAGTTTAGCTTGGAAACGAATGTAGAGACGGTGACGTCAAAAGCATGGAGAAAAAGTGCGGTCAATTAGCCAGTTCTCCACCTTTTGTTCCGCACGAATCACGCACAAATGTTACTTTTCTTCGCTATCGCGTCGAGTGATTCCCATTTTGTTGCTCTTTAGGCTTATAGCGCAACTGATCATCAATGTTCTATCGTCAACGACTCAACGTCAAACTCTTCGTCGAAACCAAGCAAACTAAGAGTGATAGGCCTTTTTGTCTGCCCTCGAGTACGTTCCATTCTCTCCCGAAAGCGAGCGTGCGTTTGACTTCGCGTCACGTCAAGGGTTTCGGGTGATATTTCTAGAACGTGATAAGGTTTCTGGAAAGGAGAATCTACGTCCTGATGAATCAAGAAGCAGGCGTGTGGAGAATTAGAAGAGAATCAGATTCGTTTTGTATCAGATTCTTTCGAAGGTTTTCAGGGACATAGAGAATTAGAACTCTTATTTAATCTCGGTTTGATCGAAATTTGAAGCCATATGCAGGTCCAGTTCCTTTCTTTAACTCTCCACCAACGTCCCTCGTAAACCTTGTACAGGGATCGTCCATCTCAAGCAACAATAACCCATCAACTGTCGCCTGAACTCTTTCACTCTCGTGTAAAATAGATTTCCAATCTTTCCAAACTCTCTGCAGGTTGGCTCTCAACAATGTTGCGATTGCAACAAGTCGTCCCTCGCTCTCTCTCATCAATCCTTGTTCTCGTTGCGCTCTTGCTTCACCGATGCGATGCAGATGTCGGCATAGCCGGTCACTATGATCCTCCATATACGCGTAAGTACATATGTTATCGAACTGGCTCTTTTTTTTCCAATATATCACCAAGAGGATTTGATATTTGTCTAAACATTGATATGTTACGTGTAATGTGATCGTAGTGACCGCTTGCTTCGGGTACAATCCGTCGCAATTCCCCTTGAACCTCTTGTTCGCAGCTGCCGGGGAAGAGATTTGGAACAATGGCGTCGCTTGCAGGAAGCAATATTGGGTGCGGTGCATAAGTGCCAACCGGCCGAAGACCTGCAACCCGACCCAATTGATCCAGGTCAAGGTCGTGGACCGATTACTAAGCTCTATCTCCCAGTCCTCATTCGACCGCGCCAAAATCGTCCTGTCCAAGACCGCTTTCAAGGCCATTGCAAATCCGTCAGTAGCATCCGTCAACATCAAATTCATAGAGTAAGTACCCGGTTGTTTGATTGGACTATGGCTCAGTAGTTTGCTTTCAATTTGTGTCTATGCAGATCTATCTCAATTTTCTTAACTTTTGGTTATCGTCATGTGACTTACATGCAGGGTTTGAAGTGATCAAGATGATAGTTTGGAAGCAAAGCAAAGTACGGTTTTGGAGGGCAAATTGACACCTTCTTGTTCAGGGTTTATTATCATGGATGATTTGTAGGGGATAGTTAATAGTGTGGCTGACACACGTAAACACATGTTAGACATGCATGATGTACTGTAGTTGACTCTGTACGTCACATCAAAATTAGACTGCATTGATATTGCCAGAATCATTATTGCTAGCACACACATCGGTGTCAAAACCGATGCCCCTAAATCAGGGTTAATCCATAAACTTAAGCGTTCGTATAGAAACTAGAGCCATCAAATCGGCAATACAACTTTTGGCCCAGATGACTGCTTTTGCTACGTGAGAATCGTTCATATATTTTTGTTTCTTGCGAATCTGTTGATAAGTCGAATATTCTAAATTTTAGAGAATACCAATGTCCTTTTACAATTATAGGATGTCCCCATCGAAATCTTTCTCTTGTGGTCAATTTTAGCTCATGTTTGATTATAGTCAAAGGGATGTAGCTCGTGACCCGTTCTCCATTAGCTCGCATGCATGGACATTTTGGATGTGGTTTGATGGCGAAGTTTATTATAAAAGAAGGGGGGGGGGGGGGAGTGGCGGCAATTGCGATTGAAATCGACACCTACCAACAAATTGAAGCCTGTATATGATGGTTTTACATGCTTTCCGACAATGACACGGCGACTACTCAGGTGATAGATCGAGTTATCAAAGAGTTAAATTGCAAGCCAAAAGTCACAAATTGGATTTCCCCGGTCTATCCTCGACTATTCTTAGGATTCCCCACTTGCGCCTAGTGGGGCTATAGTGACGAGCTTGCCCAACTGTAAACCGAATATTCTAGCCACAGTTGAGGTAGATCCGAACCCTGTCCAAAACTTTGTTTTATGCGCAAAAAAGAAAACGATCAAATGGTGAATAACGTGTTCTTGGCAACCTATTGACCTTTCCTGGCCAGCTAATGTACATTTAGAAAGGCTCGTCGCCCTTTACCTTGATTCGATGCATGATACTGAAGGCACGTTCACACTTAGAAACCTATCATGGAGGGCCAAGACTTCACATTTAACGTCAAAAATTCGGCATCCCCAATAGTGAAGCCGCACTTGATGAATCAACACTTGATATCAAATCCTAAGTTGCCTGTACTCTCTCTCTCCACGAAGAGGAACAGAACATGAAAAGCCACTTGACAATTAACATCTCTCCGCTCATCATACATAGCTTAGGATTGAATTCTTCATCTGTAAAGGCCTTCCGATAATACGCTCCCTCCTTTCAAATTCGCGTGTATCCTATACAGATGAGATCTGTGCGAGGAGATTTTCCCGTGAGCATCTGCGATCACGTTCAACGCAGAGATGCAGAGATCGCACTACACAACAGAAGCTAGTAAAATGCCCTGAAAAGGCGGACCTCTAACCGATGTTCATTCAAAGGTGGCTAAGGTTAGTGAAGTTTTACCTCTTGTTCCACAACATCTCCCCTCAGTAGTGGTTGATTTAGGTAGTGATGAGTTGATCTGGTCGTTTCAATACATGCGACTGATGCAAATGAGCTCTCGCAAGTAGAAGCGCATATCGAGGGTTTGAGACACTTTCCGGCAACCAACCAGTTTAAGACAATCAGATAGAAAAAGAAACATTTCATGCCCTAAAAAAGATCAGTCAAACATTCAGGACTCCAAAGATGGTTCAAAATATAGATTGTGAAAGACATAATTAGTGGACCACCCAAGATGGGCCAAACCCGGCGTGTGAATCATAAGGGCTCACAAGGTAGTTATTTGCCTATGACTATAAATAGTAGGTACCTCTTGAAAAAACTATCGTGTTTTTCCATATGTAAAAGAATACGCTCCTTCGAACATAATGTATTCTCTGTTTTTCCTTCAGAACGCAAACAAGTACGAAAGACGATCGAAGAACTCTCAAGTGCAAAATGATATTTAATCTGTGACAATACCGAGTATGTTCGTTATGTGATATGCATGTACGATCGATGATATAAGTTGATGGTCATCGGGCATGTTTTCCGTATTGATCAAATTCATTTCAAATATGTTTCGAATGTATTGATCGGAGATTGAGTTTTCCCAACATTGGTGTCAACGCACACTTGTTTCCCAATCATGCATGTGTATCATCTCTAACATTGAAGTGTATACTGCTTGTTTTTTTTGTTTCGGCCTCGTTTTTTTGTTTGTTTTCTTCGCGTCGCCGAACTATTCATGCATGTTTTGATTTTTGTCTTTCGTCAAAACTTGAATTTTATTGCATAGACAGAAAGTGCTCGTCGAGACGAGCAAAATGAGGAGCAGTGCATCACCGGAGGAGGCCGCACTCGCCCTCACACGCCGACAAGAACCGTGGGTACAATGGCACGTGAGGCCCACACGCGGCCGTGGAGAAGCGGCGCATCGGTTGTGGCAACCACCGACGATGACGTCAGCATGATGTCATCAGAGCGTGGTCCAGGTTTGACCTAACCTAGTTGACACTGTTGACTGTTGACCGGTCAACGGTCGGACTAGTCAAACCGGTCGGACCGGTCACCGGTCAAATCGAATCGGTTCAAATTGGGCCGAATGACCCATTGTGTTCTTTCAGCCCGTTCGAGCTCATTTGAACCCGATTTGGGCATTCTTGGTATCGACATGCTCGTATCTGAATAATTTATGTTATGGTATATCCACATGACATGTTTGATGCACTTATGAATGTAAAAATGCACGATAAACCCTATGTACACGTACATAGAGGTATATTCTTTGGCATTTTCTCTAGTATTTCTCTATAGTTTTTTAAAATACATGTGCTAGATCATATGTATATGAATAAGTATTTCTTATCTTAATGTATCATGGATTATAAGTGTCGCGACCCTAAAAAAAATTTACGATTTCTTTCTCAGGCTAATGGATTATTAAGAATAATCTTAACTCGGGCCCTCCCAAGCCCTACCAATTCGCAACTTAGGGTTTAAGTCTTTAACGTACAAATATTTTCATGCTTGGAGTCGCCACTAATCATTTTACGGTAGGCTGATTAGAAACCTAAATAAAACATAGGGAGATATGTTTTATTCCTACGAACCAGAGATTCTAAGCCCGGGGACTTGATTACGCTAGATCTAGTCTAACGCCCTTTCGGTACCTTTTCATTTCAAAAATATTTTTTGGCAGGCAGTTTGGATCCATTTTAATTTAGGTACTAACATGTGAGGTGTTCATGCGGGTGCGCAAACCACCAATTTAACACCCAGAAATCAAAGCATTAAATAAATTACAAGTTGGGAAGAATTACTTACCTCGAGTCCAGCAAGCATCTGCATTGTTAGCTAGAAAACCACATCAAACATCCTAATATGATTTCTAGTTAACAAGCAATTCAAGCAATCTCTTTTTTTTTTTTGGATTTTCACTTTATTTAAATGAGATCTAGACTATATGCAATGACGTGCAAGTATGACATGCGAAATAATGCAACCTAACATGCATACTATATGTCATGCGACAATGTGACCTAATTTTAATGACGGACGAATGAATTATTTTTGGTATTTTTCTTTATGAAATTCGGAATGAAAAATATGCCTAAATTAACATGCAATCTAATGATTTCTATTTTTGGTATTTTCTGTTTAAAATTCGAAATTCAAAAATACCTAAATTAACATGCAAACTATGATGACTTAATCTACTCTAGAGTGATTTTTTTTGGGATTTTTGATTAAAATTCGGAATAATAAATTACTTAAATTAAAATGCAATCTATCCTAATAAAACATGAAACAATTCACCATTTTTTTGGGGTTTTTTTTAATATGAAAATTCGGAATAATAAAATAACGTGAATATTCCGTTAGGATTTGAAATAATGCCTAATTTAAATTAGGAAACTTGCCACGTTAAGTCCTAATTTAAATTAGATATTTATCTTATCCTTCGGGATATATTCAAAAATCCTAAACATGCAAAAATCTAATTCAACTCACAAAAAAAAAGAAATTTTTTGGGTTTTCTTTTTATTTGAAAAGGAAAAACAATTTAAACAAACATGGATAACAATCAATTCAAATCAACCACGCCATCCGCCATATTCGTTTCAAACTCGGATTAGGCACAAGAATCAAATTATCGGTCATATCTATAGGGTTATAGATATTAACGGATAATTGATCATTCAAATTTGGAAAGCGAATTAAAATCATTATCGTCTTCAAGTGGTTATGAACGGGATAATGATTTTCCGTACCGCCGCGTATCGGACTTTAGGGTTAAAGTCAGATAGTCGTCCAGATACGTTGCTTAAATTAGGAAAATCTCCTAATTTTGAATATTCTGAAACGCTGCGGATATATCGAACCTTATCCTACGATATCTAAATATTCACGTGATATTCACGAAATATTTAAACATGCAAATCAGGAAAATAAATATTTGAAGAAAATATTCTGAATATATCCACTTACCTAATTTGAAAATATTTCCAAATTCGAATTGCTTCGGGATCGAGCTCGGGCTTGCGGATCGGGATCGGCGACGTCGGTGACGGCGGTGCGACGAACAGCGACGGTGGCGCGGCTGTTCCGGTAGGATTAGCGGTGCTCCGGCTTGGGCGTCTTGGTGGCGTTGCAGCGGACGAACAAATTGTTGATTTCACTAGTCAACTTGTTGGGGAAAGAGCGGCAACAACAGTTCTTCTTCAAGACCGCGAGGCGTTCGGACAAGAAGAAATAAGCAGGAACCGAATTCTTCAATGTCTTGACCACTGAACCTGCTGCACGTGAAAGTGGAATTGTCAAAGTAGAGGGCAACAGTAAGCATCAACGTGGAACAATTTCTGTTGACCGAGGGGCTCAATGCAGCAACCAGGAACATCATCTTCGTGGAACAGGGAGCTCATCCGCCATGTCACTTGTCAGTGGAAGAAGAAAGATAGAACAGCAACGTGACCGAATTCAACAAGGCTGGTGGTGTGTCGCTGGAGTGTTGTCAGAAGAAGGCCAACGTGGGCTCCCTCTCCTTCGTTCTTTGCGTGTATGTCCACATAATATGCATGGCTTCTCCCTCCTTTGCTCTTTGACTTTCTTTGGTCTTTGAATGTTGACAGAGGGCCACGAAAGACTAGCCCCTTCTTCTTGTTCTCACGTGAACTCCTCTCTTTTCTTTTGTTTTTTTTTCCTTCTAGCTTTCTGTGGGTCTTCGTGAAGAACGTGAAGAATTTTCACGTCTAGAAGAAGACCAGCCCCTTTCCTTTCACTTTTCTTCTCTCTTGTGGCCGCGACTTCTCCGAAAAATCTATTCTCCGAAAATTCTCTCGTGTTTCTCTAAAAATCAGATCTGAAAATTCTGAGAGACCTCTATAATTCTGACCTAATGTTATCCTTATATAGTACTAATCTAGGTCAATTTAGATAGGCTTTATGTCCTAATGGGCTTAGGCTTGGGCTTGGGCTTAATGGGCTAAATTAACTTGGGCTTTTGATTAATTAAACTCAACGTATCAAACTAAACCCAAATTAAAACGACCGAGCCCATTTGACTTGAAATTCCCGGCCCTTGCATTCCGAACGTGCCGAGTCTCGTTGAATTAAATTTAAGCTCATTCACCACAACCAATTTGATGCAAAATGTAATTAAACTAAATGAATTTAAACTATATGCTCATGCAATTTTAATATTTTTGTTTAGGGGTTAAAAATTTAATCCCTAATTTTCTATGCAATTAACACTAAATAATGCGCCGAAATTTAGGTGTCAACAGCTGCCCCTCTTTGAGTGGAGGCTCGCAGAGGTTTCGCTCAAAGACTGAGACCTAAATTTAAATTATGCAAAATGATGAATGATGATGATGATTTTTTTTTTTAGTAATGATGCATGAGATGCAAGCAATAAGGAACGTATGCTAAGGCTTCTCACTTCATGCGGAGCGGTGAAAGAGTCTTGCATACGGATCGCATAAAAAGCATCCGAGTGACGGAATACTTTATAATGCTTTCAATTCCCTCGATCTCCAAACTTCTGGTCAACTGGAAGTAAGGTTTTCGAAGTACTGGATTGCCTATCTGTTACCTGTAGTTTCCTACAGATGCGAAATAGCGCATGATATGAAGAAAGAATGGGATGTATTGACTGGTGTGCTTCGTACTCCACTTAGCGACACCAATTGAGAAACTATGCCGCCTATCCTGCTAGGCGAACATAAAATGAGATAGGGTGTGCCGCGTACTCCACTTGGCAACACCAAATGAGAAGTTGTGCCGTCTATCCTGCTAGACGAACATGAAACGGGATGTTATGCCATCTATCCTGCTAGGTGAACAGAGGACTAGATATTACACCGCCTATCCTGCTAGGCGATCAAAGGACTGGATATTATGCCACCTATCCTGCTAGGTGAACAGAGGACTGGATATTACGCCGCCTATCCTGCTAGGCGAACAAAGGACTAGATGTTACGCCGTCTATCCTGCTGGACGAACATGAGACTGGATATTATGCCATCTATCTTGCTAGACAAACAATGAGACTGGGGTGTTACGTCGTCTATCCTACTAGACTAACAAAAGACTGGGGTGTTACGTCGTCTATCCTGCTAGACGAACAAAAGACTGGGATATTGTGCCACCTATCCTGCTAGGTGAACATGAGACTGGATATTACGTCGTCTATCCTACTAGACGAACAAAAGACTGGGGTGTTACATCGTCTCTCCTGCTAGACGAACAAAAGACTGGGATATTATGCCACCTATCCTGCTAGGTGAACATGAGGCTGGATATTACGTCGTCTATCCTGCTAGACGAACAAAAGACTGGGGTGTTACATCGTCTATCCTGCTAGACGAACAAAAGACTGGGATATTATGCCACCTATCCTGCTAGGTGAACATAAAATGAGATAGGATATTACGTCGTCTATCCTGCTAGACGAACAAAAGACTGGGGTGTTACATCGTCTATCATGCTAGACAAACAAAAGACTGGGGTGTTACGTCGTCTATCCTGCTAGACGAACAAAAGACTGGGATATTATGCCACCTATCATGCTAGGTGAACATGAGACTGGATATTACGTCGTCTATCCTGCTAGACGAACAAAAGACTGGGGTGTTACGTCGTCTATCCTGCTAGACGAACAAAAGACTGGGGTGTTACGTCGTCTATCCTGCTAGACGAACAGAGGACTGGGGTGTTACGTCGTCTATCCTGCTAGACGAACAGAGGACTGGGATGTTATGCCGCCGCGTACTTCACTTGGCGAACATAAAATGGGATGTGCTTCGTACTCCACTCAGCAACATCAATTGGGGTGTGCCGCGTACTCCACTTGGCAACACCATGCCGCCGCGTACTCCACTTGGCGAACATGAAATGGGATGTGCTTCGTACTCCACTCAGCAACATCAATTGGGGTGTGCCGCGTACTCCACTTGGCAACGTCGATTGGGGTGTACCGCGTACTCCACTTGGCAACACCATGCCGCCGCGTACTCCACTTGGCGAACATGAAATGGGATGTGCTTCGTACTCCACTCAGCAACATCGATTGGGGTGTGCCGCGTACTCCACTTGGCAACACCATGCCGCCGCGTACTCCACTTGGCGAACATGAAATGGGATGTGCTTCGTACTCCACTCAGCAACATCAAATGGGGTGTGCCTCGTACTCCACTTGGCAACACCATGCCGCCGCGTACTCCACTTGGCGAACATGAAAATGGATGTGCTTCGTACTCCACTCAGCAACATCAAATGGGGTGTGCTTCGTACTCCACTTGGCAACACCATGCCGCCGCGTACTCCACTTGGCGAACATGAAAATGGATGTGCTTCGTACTCCACTCAGCAACATCAAATGGGGTGTGCCGCGTACTCCACTTGGCAACACCATGCCGCCGCGTACTCCACTTGGCGAACATGAAAAGGGATGTGCTTCGTACTCCACTCAGCAACATCAAATGGGGTGTGCCTCGTACTCCACTTGGCAACACCATGCCGCCGCGTACTCCACTTGGCGAACATGAAAAGGGATGTGCTTCGTACTCCACTCAGCAACATCAAATGGGGTGTGCTTCGTACTCTACTTAGCAACACCAAATAGGAAATTATGCTGCCTCGTACTCCACTTGGCAAACATAAAATGGGAAATCATGGCGCCTATCCTGAATTCTTCTTATGACGGAGCCAATGGCATTGCACCTGTTTTTACCTGAGAAAAGGTTAAAATAACGCATGCGCAAGGGCAGAGAAAACATAATCTATGAATCTGCTTGCATTACCAAGCTTCACTGGGAAATTTATCAATAAGAACAACCGTTTCGTCCTTTTGACAGTTTAATCACATTAAATGAGAGACCTTTAATCAGAAAGGACTTTTCACTCACTCTCAATAAAAGGCTTTTGTCCCGACCTTTAATGCGGGTATAAGAATCACTCAAACTCTCTTCGTCGTGCCTGACAAGGGTTCGGATATTCTCAAAATCAGTATAGCTTAATCATTCTGAAAGGTCTTTATAAGGACTGAAACATGGGTTTGTTCAATGGCTTAGCAAAAGGGGACTCTTCGAGTCGAGGCTATTGAAAGAATTGATATCATCAGCTGCTCCAGATTCACAAGTCAGGAATGCTGCAAAAATGAGATAGAAAAATCTTGCTCGCACTTCTTCGAGCAACATTTATAAGCATTTGAAATTCTACGTTAACTCAAGTGCCCTATTCTGAAGAGACTTCGGTAATGGTTGCAACATAGGTTCGGGTAGGCTTGAAATGAATGGCCTATTTTCATCAAAGAGGGTATTATGATCATAGAGATTGGTGATCATCCAATTGATCTATCTCTAGCGATTGCTCCACAAATGAACCTTCAAATGATCTTTTCCTTGAAGACTGATCTTGCATATTGACTCAGTTCTTGCTGAAACTTTTCTTTTTCTCATTTTTCTCTCTCTTCTTTTTTTTTTTTGAGAGAGATTTTTTTTTCGAGGGAGATTTTTCGAGAGAGAGAACTTCGATTCATTGGAATCCTTTTGCGTCCTTTCTGATGAATTTTCTTTCAAGCTCCTATTTGCTCCAATTTACCTTGAACTTGCTTTGAGATGATTTCATTTGTTTATCGCAGGAATGATCACCAATAGGGTTGAAATGAATTCACCGCTCAAATTGGGTATACAAAGGGTATAATGTGTAGGGATATAGAAAGAAATGCTCTTCGTCATATCTAAGGCACTCGAGCTAACACAAAATTTGCATGCAATAAATATACTTGAAGATTGATGCAAGTGAAAGCAAGAAAATTCTAACCATTTTGAACTTTCTATGAAATTGCCCCAGTATGGGATTGTTCCTGACAGGGGTAAGAAATGAAACTCCGTTCAAAAGGGGTTAAACAAATGATAACCTGTAGTGTTTGGATAGAGGGAATGAATGCCTCTCATCATTTTGGTCGTCATACTTTTCGTGAGATAATCCTTTACCTTGTCAGCACGGAATTTTCACTCAACTCGCACTGAGGATTATTATTTAGGACGTGTATGGAAATGGTTTGCCTTTCATCATCTTGAAGTCTTTCATGCAATATGATCACTTCATTAGAACAGAAATAGATTGCCAGATCAAAAGCTTTCCTCAAACGAAGCTTAGTAATATCAATTGATTCATGAAATTCAGTTTTGAAACTTGATTGAAACAAAGTCAAAATGAGTACAAATCAAGTGTAATACTTTTTCACAGAATCAGAATTAACTGGACTGGAAAAAACATGACCATCCATCTAGGCCAAAATCAAAGTACCTCCTGGAAGGACTTTTTTCACAATGTACGGGCCACCATAGTTTGGGGCAAATTTTCCTTCTGCAAAAGGAAATATTGGCAATAACTTCCGCAAGACAAGGTCGCCTGCCTGGAAATGTCGAGCCTTGACTTTCTTGTTGAAAGATTTAGCAACTCGTTGTTGGTAGCACTGGCCATGACATAGAGCTCTAAGCCTTCTCTCATCAATCAGGTTCAACTGGTCCAACCTCTGCTGAATCCAATCTGCTTCTGACAATTGTACCTGTGAAAGAATACGCAATGAAGGGATTTCAACTTCAACAGGTAGAACTGCTTCCATACCGTACACAAGAGAATACGGAGTTGCCCCTGTAGATGTCCGGATAGAAGTCCGATACGCCATAAGCGCAAAAGGTAATCTCTCAGGCCAATCACGATAGTTTTCGGCTGTTTTAGCCAAAATCTTCTTGATGTTCTTGTTGGCTGCTTCGACCGCTCCGTTCATATCACATATATGAGGATCCACGATTTCCGTCCCTTCGCATGCCTCTAGATTAGTACTGAAACATGAAAGAAAGGGATAAAAAAAAAGACAAGACAGGGCTTAACTACAAGCAATTTTCGAAAACTGGTCTTTGTTTCTTGAAATTCATTTTGCTTTCGAAGACCTTAAAACGAAAAATCTTGAGAAGCCCAACCCTCAGTTCTTACCGTAGATGACAAATTTTTCAATCGTTGGTTATCGTCATCGGGTTGGTTTGGGATACTTCAACAAGATTCAAAATGATAAAAACTTTTGTAATTTTATTGATATGGAATCAACGAATTACATCTTATTGGATTAAAAACTGGGAGAATAAAGTCATAGAAATGAAAAATCCTAAAAAACAGCTCCCGAGATGGGGCAAGTCCTAGAAAGCAATAGAAATTCCCACGCAGGGGAGTGTGCGAAAAAAAGTAAAGGTGTTACTCTCGCGGGCCAGTGCCCACTCCTTCCAACGGTCCTTCCTCGATAGCTCCAATGAGCATGTTATTGAACAAAGCAGCGATTCCTTCCATCGCATCATCAGGATCTTCTGTCACTGGAGGTGTTAGATCATCTATACCTCCCCATCCATCGGGGACGATATCACACGGGTCAATATAGAAGCTCGGGGGAGCCGAATATTTCACGTAGTAGTCGAACTTGCCGCTCGGTTGCCCCAGGGTGTCGATCACCTCCTTCTCTTCATGTATCATTCTTGCAGGACTCGGGGATGTAGTCTGGATGTCTGGAACTATGACAAGATCATCTCGGCCTTCGCAGAGCCACGAAGCACGAAATGTTGATGCCCCAGTATCTAAGAGGTCCTGAACCTCGTGCTTTAGATCGACGTTGTACGACCATGGAACCATCTTGTCACTTTCATAAGTGTAGGGCTGAGGTGATGCCAGGGTCAATACTTCCGGAGTGTAGGGTATAATGATCCCAAGATCATCGTCAGAGGCGTCTTCGAGAGTGGGCATGTCAGGATCCAACTTCACTTGTTCATCGGTGATCCTTGCAAGTTCTTCATTCCAGTCAATGATGACTTGGGATATAGTGGCCACTACCCCGAATTCATTCGCTGTCCCGATCATTCCCTTTTTCACTAAGTCATCCACTTTCTTTTCTATTTCACTGAGTGACAATACTTCACCAGCCGAAACATAACCAGCTCGGACTAGAGCATCAAAGATATCTTCAAGAGAGACCCTGAAGCCTCGAACCTGCTTGACTCCCGGACCAAGGACAACATTTACACTGTTCGAATGATCAGGGAGTGGATTGTTCTGCACATTGGGCTTACCAGCTGGCTGTAGCGCAAACGCTCCAGTGTCAAGTAGATCCTGCACTCGATGTTTGAGTATTTGGCAATCATCAGTCGAATGCCCTACCTCACCTCTATGGTAATCGCATTTCTTCGACGGATCATACTTTGCATAGCCAGCGGCGTTAGCTCTTTGCGGTTCCGAGCCTAGCAAGTTCTTCTTTCTTAGGACTGCTAGTACTTGAGATAACGTCCCAGGAAGTGGGGTGAACTGGCGAAGTTTGCGCTGCGGGCGCGGATCCTGCTGGCCTTGTCGTCCATAAGAAGTTGTATGCTGGGTGCTGAATTGTAGCTTCGGGGTTTGAGCTGGCGGTTTCTGCAAATAAGTCATGTTGACTTCGGGGACAGGTTCTTTGTCCTTCTTATTAGTAAACCTCTTGGCCGATGAACCTGATTCACCGTACCATCCCTTCTTGAGCCCGGTCTCGATCTCTTCACCCATGGCTATCAGTTGGCCAAAAGATTGGGCGGCCGTCATTAACATTCGTGAACGAACCGGCTGTGGTAGGGTGGACACGAACAACTTCATTAGGTCACGTTCTGCGGGTTCCGGCATGATCTGCCCCGCCATGTTCCTCCAGCGAGTGGCATACTCCTTTAGAGTCTCGCCCTTCTTCTGCTCAGCTCTCTCCAGATCTTCTCTTGTAATGGTGACATCGAGATTGAATTTGAAGTGCTTGACGAACAAGTTTGCCACCTCTTCCCACGAGTCTTTCCGGTTGATCTGATGGTTGGTATACCACCTCATTGCAGCATCCTTCAAGCTTGCTTGGAAGGTTTGGATCATCAGAGGCCCGTTAGAAACATATCTGTTCATGAGTCCCTGGTACATATCGATGTGCTGAATTGGGTTTGAGGTGCCGTCATACTTCTCGAACGCTGGCATCTTGAACTTTTCGGGCACTTGGACTCGGGTAAAAATAGACAAATCAATAGCCGGAACGCTTTGAGTTCCCTCCACTTCACGTAATCTCTGGTCGAGCTTAGCCAGTAACTTGGCATTTTCATCATTGGGGGGTGACTGAAGAACAGGGACCGACGGTGAAGCACTGGTGTCAATCAGAACAACATCATCCGGTTGAAGGGTTGGATTAGTGTTCACTGCAAGAGATTTGTCAAGGCGGAGGCCTTGACGAGTTGGAGGTGGAATCTCCGGTTGAGAGGCAACATTGATCTGCTGCTGTTTGGCCATGAAATCACCCATCATTTTGGACATGGCAGCCGTGATTTGCTCATTGATTGCATTCATATGTTCCTTCAGCTTTTCGTCGATCATGGCTGCAATCTCGGCTTGATTGGCCATCCTTCTTTTGATCACCGATCGAGTATTATGAGGATGAGGAGGATCCGTGGCAAATTACCTAATTTGAAATGAAATAGGCATACGTAAGTGTCAAGCAAAATCGCACGTCGATCCATGACATTGGTCTAACCGTCCCTTTTTGTTCCCATTTTTCATGACATTTTTCATTACTCCATGTATTTGTGAAAATGATGGCAAATTTCTTAGGAAATAATGAATTATGACAGACCTAGGAAAATAATTGAAAGTAATTTCTTTTCAAAGCTTTATTTTTCCTTTTTCTTTCCTTTTGAAAAAAAATCAATGAATTTTACTTTCAAAAATTCCAATCGACTTAGACCTGTCATGGACCGACCAAAATGTATGAAAAAGTAAGTAAATTGCAAAGCATGGGATTAGAAAACTTACTTCACCCGATAGAATGATGGCAATCACACAGACATGCGCATGAAATGTGAGGTTCGATTTCTACCTAGACTCTGGCTTGCAAAGTGGAGACGCGAGGATTACCGAGCTAAACCAAACATGGTGGTGGTTAGGCTAGGATTCCCCTGACTCCGGCTTAGTCAAAGAGCCGACCCGGGTTGAGTGGAATACAACCGTGGTGGGTACTCAATGACACCTTGAAAGAAAATTCGGGACCGAGGAGGGCGACCCGTACCAAATGGTTTTGGTCGGGGTATCCACTGTCTCAGTACCATCCTAAACCTATGCCGCCCAGGTCCGGCAGCGGGTAGTGTGTGCGGTGTAGTGAAAATGTAAGGCATGCACAACAGGTTATATCAAACAGCGCTTCGTGCAAAAATTTAAACCATACATTCAACCACCTCCCTGCAAAACAAGGGTTAACAATCACGCCTCCCCTTATACCTCCCATACTGCAATAACATTTAACACCTTAAGTGTTAGGGACGTACCTGGGATCCTCGCTGCCAAACAAAAATTATTTTTGAAATGAAAAATTGGCCTAAGTCCACTAAGAGTTTTAACTCAGTCCCCAGCGGAGTCGCCAAGCTGTCGCGACCCTAAAAAAAATTTACGATTTCTTTCTCAGGCTAATGGATTATTAAGAATAATCTTAACTCGGGCCCTCCCAAGCCCTACCAATTCGCAACTTAGGGTTTAAGTCTTTAACGTACAAATATTTTCATGCTTGGAGTCGCCACTAATCATTTTACGGTAGGCTGATTAGAAACCTAAATAAAACATAGGGAGATATGTTTTATTCCTACGAACCAGAGATTCTAAGCCCGGGGACTTGATTACGCTAGATCTAGTCTAACGCCCTTTCGGTACCTTTTCATTTCAAAAATATTTTTTGGCAGGCAGTTTGGATCCATTTTAATTTAGGTACTAACATGTGAGGTGTTCATGCGGGTGCGCAAACCACCAATTTAACACCCAGAAATCAAAGCATTAAATAAATTACAAGTTGGGAAGAATTACTTACCTCGAGTCCAGCAAGCATCTGCATTGTTAGCTAGAAAACCACATCAAACATCCTAATATGATTTCTAGTTAACAAGCAATTCAAGCAATCTCTTTTTTTTTTTTTGGATTTTCACTTTATTTAAATGAGATCTAGACTATATGCAATGACGTGCAAGTATGACATGCGAAATAATGCAACCTAACATGCATACTATATGTCATGCGACAATGTGACCTAATTTTAATGACGGACGAATGAATTATTTTTGGTATTTTTCTTTATGAAATTCGGAATGAAAAATATGCCTAAATTAACATGCAATCTAATGATTTCTATTTTTGGTATTTTCTGTTTAAAATTCGAAATTCAAAAATACCTAAATTAACATGCAAACTATGATGACTTAATCTACTCTAGAGTGATTTTTTTTTGGATTTTTGATTAAAATTCGGAATAATAAATTACTTAAATTAAAATGCAATCTATCCTAATAAAACATGAAACAATTCACCATTTTTTTGGGGTTTTTTTATATGAAAATTCGGAATAATAAAATAACGTGAATATTCCGTTAGGATTTGAAATAATGCCTAATTTAAATTAGGAAACTTGCCACGTTAAGTCCTAATTTAAATTAGATATTTATCTTATCCTTCGGGATATATTCAAAAATCCTAAACATGCAAAAATCTAATTCAACTCACAAAAAAAAAGAAATTTTTTGGGTTTTCTTTTTATTTGAAAAGGAAAAACAATTTAAACAAACATGGATAACAATCAATTCAAATCAACCACGCCATCCGCCATATTCGTTTCAAACTCGGATTAGGCACAAGAATCAAATTATCGGTCATATCTATAGGGTTATAGATATTAACGGATAATTGATCATTCAAATTTGGAAAGCGAATTAAAATCATTATCGTATTCAAGTGGTTATGAACGGGATAATGATTTTCCGTACCGCCGCGTATCGGACTTTAGGGTTAAAGTCAGATAGTCGTCCAGATACGTTGCTTAAATTAGGAAAATCTCCTAATTTTGAATATTCTGAAACGCTGCGGATATATCGAACCTTATCCTACGATATCTAAATATTCACGTGATATTCACGAAATATTTAAACATGCAAATCAGGAAAATAAATATTTGAAGAAAATATTCTGAATATATCCACTTACCTAATTTGAAAATATTTCCAAATTCGAATTGCTTCGGGATCGAGCTCGGGCTTGCGGATCGGGATCGGCGACGTCGGTGACGGCGGTGCGACGAACAGCGACGGTGGCGCGGCTGTTCCGGTGGGATTAGCGGTGCTCCGGCTTGGGCGTCTTGGTGGCGTTGCAGCGGACGAACAAATTGTTGATTTCACTAGTCAACTTGTTGGGGAAAGAGCGGCAACAACAGTTCTTCTTCAAGACCGCGAGGCGTTCGGACAAGAAGAAATAAGCAGGAACCGAATTCTTCAATGTCTTGACCACTGAACCTGCTGCACGTGAAAGTGGAATTGTCAAAGTAGAGGGCAACAGTAAGCATCAACGTGGAACAATTTCTGTTGACCGAGGGGCTCAATGCAGCAACCAGGAACATCATCTTCGTGGAACAGGGAGCTCATCCGCCATGTCACTTGTCAGTGGAAGAAGAAAGATAGAACAGCAACGTGACCGAATTCAACAAGGCTGGTGGTGTGTCGCTGGAGTGTTGTCAGAAGAAGGCCAACGTGGGCTCCCTCTCCTTCGTTCTTTGCGTGTATGTCCACATAATATGCATGGCTTCTCCCTCCTTTGCTCTTTGACTTTCTTTGGTCTTTGAATGTTGACAGAGGGCCACGAAAGACTAGCCCCTTCTTCTTGTTCTCACGTGAACTCCTCTCTTTTCTTTTGTTTTTTTTTCCTTCTAGCTTTCTGTGGGTCTTCGTGAAGAACGTGAAGAATTTTCACGTCTAGAAGAAGACCAGCCCCTTTCCTTTCACTTTTCTTCTCTCTTGTGGCCGCGACTTCTCCGAAAAATCTATTCTCCGAAAATTCTCTCGTGTTTCTCTAAAAATCAGATCTGAAAATTCTGAGAGACCTCTATAATTCTGACCTAATGTTATCCTTATATAGTACTAATCTAGGTCAATTTAGATAGGCTTTATGTCCTAATGGGCTTAGGCTTGGGCTTGGGCTTAATGGGCTAAATTAACTTGGGCTTTTGATTAATTAAACTCAACGTATCAAACTAAACCCAAATTAAAACGACCGAGCCCATTTGACTTGAAATTCCCGGCCCTTGCATTCCGAACGTGCCGAGTCTCGTTGAATTAAATTTAAGCTCATTCACCACAACCAATTTGATGCAAAATGTAATTAAACTAAATGAATTTAAACTATATGCTCATGCAATTTTAATATTTTTGTTTAGGGGTTAAAAATTTAATCCCTAATTTTCTATGCAATTAACACTAAATAATGCGCCGAAATTTAGGTGTCAACAGCTGCCCCTCTTTGAGTGGAGGCTCGCAGAGGTTTCGCTCAAAGACTGAGACCTAAATTTAAATTATGCAAAATGATGAATGATGATGATGATTTTTTTTTTTAGTAATGATGCATGAGATGCAAGCAATAAGGAACGTATGCTAAGGCTTCTCACTTCATGCGGAGCGGTGAAAGAGTCTTGCATACGGATCGCATAAAAAGCATCCGAGTGACGGAATACTTTATAATGCTTTCAATTCCCTCGATCTCCAAACTTCTGGTCAACTGGAAGTAAGGTTTTCGAAGTACTGGATTGCCTATCTGTTACCTGTAGTTTCCTACAGATGCGAAATAGCGCATGATATGAAGAAAGAATGGGATGTATTGACTGGTGTGCTTCGTACTCCACTTAGCGACACCAATTGAGAAACTATGCCGCCTATCCTGCTAGGCGAACATAAAATGAGATAGGGTGTGCCGCGTACTCCACTTGGCAACACCAAATGAGAAGTTGTGCCGTCTATCCTGCTAGACGAACATGAAACGGGATGTTATGCCACCTATCCTGCTAGGTGAACAGAGGACTAGATATTACACCGCCTATCCTGCTAGGCGATCAAAGGACTGGATATTATGCCACCTATCCTGCTAGGTGAACAGAGGACTGGATATTACGCCGCCTATCCTGCTAGGCGAACAAAGGACTAGATGTTACGCCGTCTATCCTGCTGGACGAACATGAGACTGGATATTATGCCATCTATCTTGCTAGACAAACAATGAGACTGGGGTGTTACGTCGTCTATCCTACTAGACGAACAAAAGACTGGGGTGTTACGTCGTCTATCCTGCTAGACGAACAAAAGACTGGGATATTGTGCCACCTATCCTGCTAGGTGAACATGAGACTGGATATTACGTCGTCTATCCTACTAGACGAACAAAAGACTGGGGTGTTACATCGTCTCTCCTGCTAGACGAACAAAAGACTGGGATATTATGCCACCTATCCTGCTAGGTGAACATGAGACTGGATATTACGTCGTCTATCCTGCTAGACGAACAAAAGACTGGGGTGTTACATCGTCTATCCTGCTAGACGAACAAAAGACTGGGATATTATGCCACCTATCCTGCTAGGTGAACATAAAATGAGATAGGATATTACGTCGTCTATCCTGCTAGACGAACAAAAGACTGGGGTGTTACATCGTCTATCATGCTAGACAAACAAAAGACTGGGGTGTTACGTCGTCTATCCTGCTAGACGAACAAAAGACTGGGATATTATGCCACCTATCCTGCTAGGTGAACATGAGACTGGATATTACGTCGTCTATCCTGCTAGACGAACAAAAGACTGGGGTGTTACGTCGTCTATCCTGCTAGACGAACAAAAGACTGGGGTGTTACGTCGTCTATCCTGCTAGACGAACAGAGGACTGGGGTGTTACGTCGTCTATCCTGCTAGACGAACAGAGGACTGGGATGTTATGCCGCCGCGTACTCCACTTGGCGAACATAAAATGGGATGTGCTTCGTACTCCACTCAGCAACATCAATTGGGGTGTGCCGCGTACTCCACTTGGCAACACCATGCCGCCGCGTACTCCACTTGGCGAACATGAAATGGGATGTGCTTCGTACTCCACTCAGCAACATCAATTGGGGTGTGCCGCGTACTCCACTTGGCAACATCGATTGGGGTGTGCCGCGTACTCCACTTGGCAACACCATGCCGCCGCGTACTCCACTTGGCGAACATGAAATGGGATGTGCTTCGTACTCCACTCAGCAACATCGATTGGGGTGTGCCGCGTACTCCACTTGGCAACACCATGCCGCCGCGTACTCCACTTGGCGAACATGAAATGGGATGTGCTTCGTACTCCACTCAGCAACATCAAATGGGGTGTGCCTCGTACTCCACTTGGCAACACCATGCCGCCGCGTACTCCACTTGGCGAACATGAAAATGGATGTGCTTCGTACTCCACTCAGCAACATCAAATGGGGTGTGCTTCGTACTCCACTTGGCAACACCATGCCGCTTTACTAGACATCTATACATCGCCATAGACACTAGTAAAGATTTGGCCGCTTCACCTATACATCGCCATAGGTGAGTTACGGGGGAATCTTCTTGAGATTAGAGAAAAATTCCGACCTTTACAAGATACCTATACATCTCCATAGGTATTTGTAAAGATTTGGCCGCGGCACCTATACATCTCCATAGGTGTCTCACGGGGGAATCCTCTCGAAATTGTGTGAAAACAATGATTTTGGTGAACAAGCGGGCTAGCCCGAATGTTCGAGGGTTCCTTGACAAAGTACCTGGATATCATCAGAGGTACCTGAAAAGGCTTGATCAATAGACACCTGAACATCATCAAAGGCATCTAGAGATCGTAACAAACTGATTCAATGTGGAGGCCTGACGATTGCTCGAACAGGTTAGGGATATAGAGATATACTTACCTGGCGATATCTCTGACTCCTGAGAGTGTGTCTCCTGTTGGACACGACTTTAAACAACATAGAATATGCATTCATGGACAAGCAAGAACACTCATATTCATGCACTATGATTCCAAACTGTTTTTCATGCACGATGATTCTGTCAAATCGGCATTATAAACTTCGTTGGGGAAAAATCATGACAAGACAATCCGAACTCACAAGCGGATATCTTGAAAATGTCGAATGAGGGACTTTCGATCCGAAAGGACATTCTCTCATTCTCATCGAAAAAGGCTGATTTATTTGAGAATCGCTCATTTGCACTTTCATCATGTCAACAAGGGTCTGAGTATTCTCGCAAGCGGTACGACCTTACCAATCCAAGAGGTCTTTACCAGGACTGTAACATGGGCTTGGTCAACGGCTTATCAAAGGGACTCTTAGAGTCGAGGCTATTGAAAGAAATATTCTGCAATTGTCTCTGGGTCTACAAGTCAAGAACCCTGCAACATGAGATAGAAATGTACTTGCTCGCACTTCTTCGAGCTAAGCTTATAAACATCTGAAATTCTACGTTAGTTCAAGTGCCCTAATCTGAAGAGACTTTGTAAGGGACGTAACGTAGGCTCGGTTTATGGGTTGAGAAATGAATGGATCATTTAGGCTCAAAATGTATGATTGGGGTGAATAAGTTGGTGATCATCTTGGCATTGTCACCGGTCTTCTTCTTCACCAGAGATTGCCTCTTTTCAGTAAATGTTCCATTGGCTTCAGATATCCATCACTTGATTCCTTTGGGACTTGTCCACTGGGGATTTTGATATGCCGCGTCTTGACACTTTTCATTGGGCATTGACCTTGCTTTTGCCAGGCACACTGCTTTTCTTGCCCCCCCTTTTTTTTGACATTGGCCATCGGCCAGCTAATCTGACTGACTCACTATTTGAACTCGGAAACCTCTTGCTTTCGGTCAATGCTCTGGATATGCTGCTTGAACAATGATGGCTTCTTGCCTTGCCCCAGTGTGGGGGATGATCACCAACTGGGTTTATATGAAACGAATTTGTAGGCTCAATTGGGCTTTGCAAGGGATAAAGTGTATATAGGATAGAGAAAGAAATGCTCTTCGTCATCCTAAGGCACTTGAACTTCGTATGAATTCATCTGAAAAAGCAACACTCGAAGATTGATGCAAGTGAGAGCAAGAAAATTTCTACACATTTTTCACCATATGATGCTGATTTACCTTCGGTCTGCCCCGATGAGGGGTGGTTCTTGACAGGGGTAATTTGAAAGAATTTTCTCGAGTGTTTAGGCTCAAAGGGGTTGAACAAGGGATAAACTGTACTGTTTGGGATAGAGAAATGAAATGCCTCCTGTCATTTCGATCGCCGTACCTTTTGCGAGAAAACTCTTTACCTTGCAGACATGGAATTTTTCCACTCAACTCCCTGGGGATTTTTTCTTTTTCTACTCAACTCATTGGGGATTGATGCATGGGACAGTGTGTAGGATAGGGCTTGCCTTTCATCGTCCCGATGTACCTCATTCAACACACTCAAGTCATTTCGCATGCACGAATTATCAAATTGTCTAAATAGACTTCCCCTTTGAAATTAATGATGTTGATCGATAAAATCACCATGCAGAATTTAAGGACAATGCAAACATTTTAGCTTGAAATTGATTGAAATCATTTATTCATCATTGAAATGTTTGCAATTCATAACATAAAACCAAACACTGGAAAACTTTTGCTGCAAAATGACAGGTTTCATCATGGATAATACATCTTCACAGCATCAGAGTTAACAGGATTGGAAAACTCACGACCATCCATCTCTGCGAGAATCAAGGCACCTCCAGGAAGTACTTTCTTAACTACATATGGGCCGATGTAGTTTGGAGCGAATTTACCTCCGGGAACAGGGAAGATTGGCAGCACCTTCCTTAGGACTAGATCATTTACCTCAAAGTGTCTGGGACGCACCTTTTGATTGAAGGATCTAGCTATCCTCTGCTGATAGGTTTGACCATGGCAAATGGCTCTCAACCGCTTCTCATCAATTAGGTTCAGCTGCTCCTGTCTTTGCCGCATCCATTCCGCTTCAGACAACTCCACTTGGGATAAAACACGCAGGGAAGGGATCTCCATTTCAACGGGCAGAACGGCTTCCATGCCATACACCAGAGAAAAAGGGGTTGCACCGACAGAGGTTCGAATGGAAGTTCGATATGCCATCAATGCAAATGGCAATCTCTCATGCCAGTCACGATAATTCTCGGCCGTTTTAGCCAAGATCTTCTTGATGTTCTTGTTAGCGGCTTCAACTGCTCCATTCATCTGTGGACGATAGGGAGATGAATTCAAATGCCGGATCTTGAACTCATCGAACAACTGGTCCACGAACTTGTTGTTCAAATTTGTCCCATTATCGGTGATAATAGCCTCGGGAACACCATAGCGAGCGATTATGTCTCGCCTGATAAATCTCACAACATTCTTTGCAGTGACGCTCGCATAAGATGCCGCTTCAATCCATTTAGAGAAATAATCAATTGCAACCAGGATGAAGCGGTGTCCATTTGACGCCTTGGGATTAATAGGACCAATCACATCGATGCCCCACATTGAAAATGGCCATGGCTCGGACAGCTGGTGCAACTCTGTGGGGGGAACATTTATCTTATCCCCGTGAACTTGACAGCTATGACATCTTCGAACGTGCTGGATACAGTCACTTTCGAGACTAAGCCAATAATAACCCAGCCTCATGATCTTCTTGGCTAACATGTGACCATTCATATGTGGACCACATACCCCCTCGTGCACTTCTTGCATGATTCTGGTGGCTTCAGCTGCGTCTACACACCTTAACAGGATCGAATCATGAGACCTTTTGTACAGTTTCTCACCACTGACAAAGAATTTCGAGGCCATTTTCATTATATATTTCCTGTCAGCCGGAGTGCTTCCCTCAGGAAATTCTTGTCTCTGAATGTAGTTCATGATGTCGTAATACCATGGTCTTTCATCAGGTTCTCTAGTCACAGCCATACAGTAAGCCGGTTTTGCTAGGACTTCGATCTTCAGGGGTTCTACCTCTACTCCACCGGTCACTTGCAGCATAGAAGACAACGTGGCTAGCGCATCAGCGAACTGATTATGGGACCTCGACAAATACTCGAAGGAAATGTCTTCAAATTCCTTTATGATTTCTTCGAGGTATTCATGGTATGGCACTAGCTTGGTGTCTCTCGTCTTCCATTCTCCCAGAGTTTGCAGAATAATCAGAGCAGAATCACCAAACACCTTTAACTTGGTTATCCCCATTTCAACTGCGGCTTGAAGTCCGAGGATATAAGCTTCGTACTCGGCTATATTATTAGTGCATGGGAATACCAGCTTTGCTGCCACTGGATAATGCTGTCCATCCGGGGATATTAAGACTGCCCCAGTACCGGAACCAGTTAAGTTCACGGCTCCATCGAAGAACATAGTCCACGCGTCTTCCTTTATCACTAAAATGCGGTCCTCTGGGGAATATCCATCATCATCCGAGATTCCAGGATTCTCAGCTAACACATCAGCAATCACTCGGCCTTTAACTGATTTCTGTGACATCATCTGGACATCAAACTCTGAGATCAAAATCTGCCACTTGGCTAGCTTCCCTACCAAAGCCGGTTGATCAAGTAAGTACTTGATGGGATCATTCTCAGTCACTAGGAGAGTCTGGTGATGCAGTGTATACTGTCTCAACCGATGGAGCACCCACACTAGTGCAGCGCAAGTCTTCTCGACTTCAGAGTAGTTCAATTCCGAGACAGTAAACTTCTTGCTCAAATAATAAATGGCTCGCTCCTTCCCATCTCCTGGATTTTTCTGGGCTAACATAACTCCCAGAGACTCGCTGTGGATTGTGAGATAGAGAATCAGAGGCTGCCCCGGCACTGGAGGGACTAGCACTGGTGGTTTCATCAAGTACTGCTTCAGCTCACTAAATGCTTCTTGACAATTATCATCCCATTCCACCTGAGCATTCTTCCTTAGAAGCTTGAAGAATGGTTTAGCAGTTTCGGAGAGCTGGGAAATGAACCGAGCTATATAATTCAGTCTGCCCAGGAGGCTGCGTACTTCTTTCACGGTGGATGGGGGTTGTAGCGCACATATAGCCTTCACTTTGGAAGGATCGATTTCAATGCCCTTACTGCTTACTACGAACCCAAGTAGCTTGCCCGACGTTGCCCCGAATACGCACTTGGCTGGGTTGAGACGGAGCTTAAATTCACGAAGTCGGTCAAACAGCTTCTTCAGGGTATCAACATGACTCTCTCCGGGTCGAGACTTGGCAATCATGTCGTCAACATATATCTCAATCTCCTTGTGCATCATGTCATGGAAAAGAGTGACCATGGCGCGTTGATATGTTGCCCCGGCATTTTTAAGGCCGAAGGGCATGACCTTATAGTGAAACGTTCCCCAAGGAGTAATAAACGCCGTCTTCTCCTTATCACCCTCCTTCATTCTTACCTGATTATAGCCCGAGAAACCATCCATGAAGGAAAACAGCTCGAACCCAGCAGTACTGTCTACCAGAACATCTATGTGCGGTAATGGAAAGTCATCTTTAGGGCTAGCCTTGTTCAAGTCGCGATAGTCGATGCACACCCGAACTCGGCCATCTTTCTTCATGACTGGCACGATGTTGGCTACCCAAGTAGGGTATTGGGTGACTTCAATAAATCCCACTTTCAACAATTTCATGACCTCCTCTTCTATCTTCTTCGCAAGTTCAGGTTTGGTTCTTCGCAGCTTCTGTTTCTTGGGTGGCATGCCAGGATTAGTAGGCAAGCCATGCTCCACAATAGAAGGGTCTAATCCTGGCATATCGGCGTACGACCAGGCAAAGACATCCTGGTAGTCTTTCAGCAATTGGACCAGGCGTTTGGCTTCAACTTCGGGAAGGGTTGCCCCTATCTTCACCTCCTTTGGTTCTCCGGAATCACTCAAGTTGATAGCGATAGTCTGATCGACCGTCAGAACTTTAGGTCTTTCATGATGTTCTAGGTCACGTTGAATATCCGAGGAATCGTCGAATTCATCGGCACCATCTGGATCAAGCTCGGCGGAATGTAATTCGTCGATTTGGACCGTTCCCATACCCTCATGTGTCATAAGATTGCCCCTGAAACATAAAGCAGCGGATTCAGAAGGACAAACAGGGCTAATCATCGCATTTTTTGCAAAATTTTTGTTTGTTGATTTTTTTGTTTTTTCTGAAATTCATTTTGAAATGGTTTTAACACGAGGAAGCATGAAGAAGCCCAGGCCTCAGAATTCTCCTTGGACTATATTTATTTTTTAGCGGTTGGATATCATCACCGGGCTGGTTTGATATACCTCATCATGCCCTCAAAAATGAGAATAAAACTTTGTAATTTCATTGATTTTTGAAATGAATTACATTTATTGAATAGAGATTGCAACCATCAAAACCTAGAAATGAAAATGCAAATAGCACCCGGAATGGGGCAAATCCTAGAAAGCGGTAAAAATTCCCACGCAGGGGAGTGTGCGAAAAGTAAAAGTTGTTACTCTTGTGGGCCAGCGCCCATCCCTTCTAACGGTCCTTCCTCGACAACTCCAATGAAGACGTCGTCGAACAAGGTAGTGATTCCTTCTATCGCATCGTCGGGGTCTTCTATCTTTAGATCATCCATGCCTCCCCATCCGTCAGGGACAATGTCGCGGGGATCCGAATAAAAGCTTGGGGGCGCCGAGTACTTCACATAGAAATCAAACTTGCCACTCGGTTGCCCCAGCGTGTCGATTACTTCCGTCTCTTCGTGCATCATCCTCGCTGGACCCGGAAACGTGGTGCGGATATGTGGAAGCATCCTACCACGCGCAGTTTCTTCATTATTCGACCCTTGATTGGATCGCTGTCCGTTCTGCTCAGCTCCTTGGCCTCGACCTTGACCGTATCCTCGTCTCTCATTGTTCAGCGTAGTTGGCCCTTGATACCCCAATCCAGAAGTGCGGGGTCTTTGAGAGACTTCGATCGGTCGGCGGATACCTTGACCATCCCTGCCAAGGCCTTCGCCCGGAATAAAGCCATGCGAGACCATTACTCTTCCGACCATAACAGCAGCATTCGACACCTCAGGGACTGGTGGCGATGATCCTCTAGACGCGTGAATGGTCGATACAAGCTCGAGCGACTGGTAACTCGATTCAATTTTGCAGTCCGGCTCGACATAGGGGATAGCCGCTGCGTGATAGATTGGGTGTTCCTCTTCACCGTGGACAATTACTAACTTCCTTTCCACCACGAACTTCACCTTCTGATGCAGACTGGATGGGACGGCTCCAGCAGTATGAATCCATGGACGACCAAGCAGAAAGTTGAATGCAGTGGGAATGTCCATAACCTGGAATAGGACGTTGAACACGGTCGGCCCAACCTGTATGTCCAGGTGAATTTCTCCCATAACCTCTTTCTTTGTTCCGTCAAAAGCTCGCACGGAAGTCTTTGCAGCATTTATTCTCGAGGGATCTACCTTAAGGCGATGCAGAGTCGCCAGAGGGCAAATGTTGAGGGCCGAACCGTTATCGATTAGGACCCGTGCCACGTGCGAGGCCTTGTACTTGACGGAAATGTACAGGGCCTTGGTATGTCCTCTGCCTTCTAGAGGGAATTCCTCATCCGAAAAGGCTATTAGGTCTTTGAGGAGTATGGAGCCCACAAACTCTTCCAGTCTTTCATGATCGATCGTCTCAGGCACATGGACTTCGCTTAACACTTTCATTAGGGCCTTCTGATGCTTGACCGATGTCTGAAGGAGTTCTAGCAGAGAGATTTGTGCGGGCATCTTGCGCAATTGTTCCACTATATTGTACTCACTGGCTTTAATCACAGCCAGGAACTCCTTAGCTTCTTCGTCGGTGACAGGTTTCGCCGGTTGAACATTTGCTTGGCCATATGCACGTCCGGATCTGGTGACGAGATCAACGTCAAGACTGTAAGACCAAGGGACCGCCTTATTGTCTGAGTACTCATAAGGTTAAGGTATCTCGATCACGATTCCTTCATCAGCTGCAGGCATACTTATCACGATCTCTTCATCATCGGTTGCGTCTTCGAGTGGTGGCATGTCTTCGGGCAAAGGATCGAGGTTGTCCTTCCCGGTGCTCAATGTAGCAAATTCCTCGTCCCAGTTGATAACGACCTCAGAGATAGTGGAGACGATGCCGGTATGGTCGGCGTAAACAATCATCTTAGCTTCCACCATCGCTGAGATTCTTGCCCTCATGATAGCCAGGGGAAGGGCCTCATTACCCGGATAATACCCGGCTTTCACCAATTCACCGTAGACCTGAGCGGTGTACACCTTGACGTTTTTTATTCGACCAGCATCGAAACAGAATATAGCATTCACATCGCCCGCGTGGTCAGGAAGCGGGTTACTCTGAACATTCGGCTTGGCGGACTGGAATGAGAAAGCCTTCGTGTCCAGGAGGTTCTGGATTCGGTGCTTGAGGGCTAAGCAATCGTCGGTCGAGTGTCCGACCTCACCCATATGATAATCGCATTTTTTCGACGGGTCGAAGTTACGAAACTGCTCAGGATTGGGCCGCTTTGGCTCATTGGTGAGTAAACCTTTCTTCCGGAGCACCGCCAACACTTGTGACAATGAACCGGGGAGGGGGGTGAATTGTCTCCTGTTGTTCCACCTCTGGAACGGTTGACGGCTCGTGTTTTGCTGCTGAGCTTCAGCCACCTGAATTGCCGGGGCAGGATTAGTATTCCGCCGGCTTGGTTGGTTATAAGCCATATTCACTTCCGCAGCCGGCTCTTTCTCCTTTCTTGCACTGTATCTCTTGGTTGACGCAGACGGCTCGACAAACCACCCATCCTTCAGTCCTATCTCGATCTGTTCGCCTATGGGGATAAGTTGGTTGAAGTTGTCGGCTGGAATGGCAACCATTCGGTTACGGTACTCGAACGGGAGAGTTTTGACGAACATCCTCTTCAGCTCACTGTCAATAGGTTCCGGGACAACCTGAGCGGATAAATTTCTCCACCTGATGGCATAGTCTTTAAAAGACTCGGTCTTCTTCATTTGAGCCCGCTCGAGATCGTCACGGGTGGGAGCGATGTCCGTTATGAACCGGTATTGTTTGAGGAACGCTTCACTGGCTTCCTTCCAGCTTTTGAGGCTATTGACCTTCTTCATGAGGTACCAGTGCAGAGCGGGGCCGGTCAAACTCGCTTGGAATGCATGGATCATAAGAAGCTCGTTGTCAACGTACGAGGTCATTTGCACGTGGTACAACTGCAGGTGAGCTTTCGGGCACGTGGTGCCATTGTATTTATCGAAATCCGGCATCTTGAACTTCTTCGGGATCTTAATCTGGGAGTACATGGACAAGTCAATCGAGGGCGAATCCTGCGAACCCTCTAACTGCTTAACTCTCTCCTCGAGCTTGTTGACTCGTTCATCCGGCTTCGGTTTGTCGACAATAATCTGGATAGGGTCATCCTCCAATTCAGGCATCTCGTCATCCTCCTCGACATCGACATTCTTCGCACTTGTATGCTTCGGGACTGACACTTCAGGGGATGTCGGAACAGGGACCGACCGAAGAGCCTTGATCTCAGCGGTCATTTGTTGCATGGCGACGGCGAGTTGATTAATCTGGTCCGCCATACCGTCAACACGTTCCTGCAACTCAATTTGATCGGCCATTCTAGTTTTTGACCGAGTGCGAATAGGTGATCGTGATCGGCCCGTAGTTACCTAATTTGAAATGAAACAGGGCATATGTAAGTGTCAAGCAAAATCACATGCCGATCCATGACATTGGTCTAACCGCTTTGAATTGAAAAGACCTCTTTATTGAAATGACGAAAATCTTTACATCGACTAATGACTTGAAAGCAAACTGAATTAAAAAGAAACGACGCAATTCCTAAGCAAATTAAAAACCGAAATGGAAATGAAGAGAAACAACTTCAAGCTTTGACTCATTTTTTTTTTTAAGCTTGATCTATAGACATATGGGAGGCGACATCCTTCTTCAGCTGTTCATAAGCCCGAGCTATCTTGGCTGCCTTCTCTTCAGCTTCCTCGACCTTCCTCTTGAGGCGGTTGTTCTCTGAGCGATTGGCCGACTTGAGAGGCACCTTGGGTATCGTCGGGCGTATCTCCTGAGGGATCTTGTGTCGTCGGATGTACTGGGTTGTCGCGAAGTGGGACTTCTGCTCCCCTTTGAGCTCTCCTTCGGGTCGGGCTATTTTCAAAACTCGACACTTCTTCCACATCTTCTGGAGTTGAGCTATGGTCCCTTCATGTTCCTCACTCTGGTCGGAGAAATCGGCACGGAGGAGCTCGGGTTGTAACGCCGGAGGGAGCCCCTGAAGAATCTGATACTGTCGGGACACTCTGGCGGGGTAGTACTCGATTGCGCCAGTAAAGCCCAAGAGTGGCACCGGACCGACACCATTACACGTAAGCCGAGCTTCCTCGACATTGAACCAACTAGCATGCCATTGGAAACCTTGGGGTCTAGCATTTTTCATAAAAATGATCCACTCGGAATAATGGTAATCCGGTGCGTTCTCTTGTTTTTCTTTATAGCTCAAAATGGGATGACTGGAATCACTGAGTTCGGGTATTTTAAGTAAATTGCCACACCCCTTTATATGAGACAAAAACCAGATTTGCAAAAGTTTGATGGGTGCATGAAATGTCTTGTCACCGCTTTGTTTGAATTTTGTGAGAGAAATGAAGGTCTCAGCTAAAATAGTGTTGGCAAAATTCTTTTGAAGGCAAACTTGTTGGACCAACCATGCCATTGACGGGTTACATGCGTTTTTACATTGAGGAAAAATGACAAACCCGAAAAATGCTAGTAAAAAGACTCTGCCCTTTTGAAAAGGTGTGGCTTTTTCGAAACATTGACTCAGGAATGAGAAAGGGCATGACCCACGGTTGGCTTTCAAAACTTTTTCTAAGTCATGTTTTTCGACCCTCAAAAATTCTGACAACATTAGAGTGGAATCGACTCCCAAAGGTGGTGAGATTAACTCTGACTCCAAAGATTTTCCAATGAGCACACTGTATTCTTCCAAAGTCGGGGTAAGCTCATGCTTACCGAATATAAAGGTGGCTGTCTCGGGACACCAGAAATGGACTAATGCGCGAACGAGGCCGGTACGAACTTTGACCTCCAGTAGGGGGAGCAACCTTCCGACGTGGCCCTCCACTAACTTGCGGTTGGTTGGACTGAGTAGACTCCACCAGGCACGAAGCTCGTCCTTAGGAACATCAAGAATCCGGATGTCCGACACTCCCATAGTGTATAAACCAAAGACTCGCGACCGACCTAACATCATGGACCGACCAAAGGAAAAGAACGAAAGGTAAATAAATTGCGAGATAAGGGTCAAAGAAATCTTACTTCACCGGGTAAGGAAAATGGCAAACACATAGACATGCGCATGAAATGTGAGGTTCGATTTCTACCTAGACTCTGGCTTGCAAAGTGGAGACGAGAGGATTACCGAGCTAAACCAGTCATGGTGGTGGTTAGGCTAGGATTCCCCTGACTCCGGCTTGGTCAAAGAGCCGACCCGGGTTGAGTGGAATACAACCGTGGTGGGTACTCAGTGACGCCTTGAAAGAAAATTCGGGACCGAGGAGGGCGACCCGTACCAAATGGTTTTGGTCGGGGTGTCCACTATCTCAGTACCATCCTAAACCTATGCCGCCCAGGTCCGGCAGCGGGTAGTGTGTGCGGTGTAGTGAAAATGCAAGGCATGCACAACAGGTTATATCAGACAGCGCTTCGTGCATAAATTAAACCATACATTCAACCATCTCCCTGCAAAACAAGGGTTAACAATCACGCCTCCCCTTATACCTCCCATACTGCAAGAACATTTAACACCTTAAATGTTAGGGACGTACCTGGGATCCTCGCTGCCAAACAAAAATTGTTTTTGAAATGAAAAACTGGCCTAAGTCCACTAAGAGTTTTAACTCAAGTCCCCAGCGGAGTCGCCAAGCTGTCGCGACCCTAAAAAATCTAAGTCATTTTCTCGGGCTAATGGATTATTAAGAATGAACTTAACTCAGGCCCTCCCAAGCCCTACCAATTCGCAACTTAGGGTTTAAGTTCTTAACATGCAATCGTTTTCATGCTTGGAGTCGCCACTAATCATTTTACGGTAGGCTGATTAGAAACCTAAATAAAACATAGGGAGATATGTTTTATTCCTACGAACCAGAGATTATAGGTCCGGGGACTTGATTACGCTAGATCTAGTCTAACGCCCTTTCGGTACCTTTTCATTTCAAAAATGTTTTGGCAAGCAGTTTGGATCCATTTTAACTTAGCCACTAACATGTGAGGTGTTCATGCGGGTGCGCAAACCACCAATTTAACACTCATGAATCAAAGCATTAAATAAATTGCTAGTTTAGGAGAACAACTTACCCGGGATCCAGCAAGCGTCTGCATTGTTAGCGAAAAATCATACAGACAGTCCTAGTATGATTTCTAATTAACAAAGCATTCACTCAAATTCTTTTTTTGGATTTTCACTTTATTTAATGCAATCTAACCTAGATGCAATGACGTGCAAATATGACATGCGAAATAATGCAACCTAATATACATATTATATGTCGTGCGACGACGTGACCTAATCCTAATGACGTGTGAATGAATATTTTTTGGTATTTTCTAATGAATGAAGTTCGGAATTAAATGAAATTCGGAATTAAAAACATGCCTAATTTAACATGCAACCTAATGATTTCTATTTTTGGTATTTTCTGTTTAAAATTCGAAATTCAAAAATACCTAAGTTAACATGCAATATATGATGACATAATCTACCCTAGAATGATTTCTTTTTTGGGATTTTTTATGAAAATTCGGAATAATAAAATAACGTGAATAATCCGTTAGGACTTGAAATAATGCCTAATTTAAATTAGGAAACTTGCCACGTTAAGTCCTAATTTAAATTAGATATTTATCTCATCCTTCGGGATATATTCAAAAAACCTTAGACATGCAAAAATTCTAATTTAAGTATCAAAACAGCATTTTTTTTTTGTTTTCTTTTTATTTGAAAAGGAAAACAATTTAAAACAAGGATAACAACCGATTCAAATCAACCACGCGATCCGCCAAATTTGTTTCAAACTCGGATTAGGCACAAAAATCAAATTATCGGTCATATCTAAAGGGTTATGGCGACGAACAGCGACGGCGTTGCTCCAAGCGCGACGAACAGCGGGCGTCGTGCACGAAAGACGGCGACGGTCGGGCGTATGGCGACGTGCAACGGTCGCCGGCGCGACTCCGAGTGCGGCGGACAACAGGCGGTGAGAGCTCCAGGTGCGGCGTCAGTGGGCGCCGGCGAGGGGGGGCTCGGCGACGGTGAGGGGCACGGCCGAACTATGTCTCTCTCTCCCTCTCACTCTCACTTGTTTCACTAAATTTTCTGATCTGAATATTGTCGTCCTCCCTCTAATTTGACCTAATGTATGTTTATATAGTCTAATCTAGGTCAAATTAGATGGGCTTAATTAACCTAATGGGCTTAGGCTTGGGCTTAGGTCTTAATTAAATTAAATGGGCTGAATTAACTTGGGTTAAGTCCAAATTAAAACAACCAAGCCCACGTGACATGCTATTCTCGGCCCTAGCATTCCGAGCGAGCCGAGTCTCGTCCGATAAAATTTAAGTTCGCTTGCCATCGCCAATTTGATGCAAATGCAATTAAACTAAAACTATATGCTATGCAATTTAAATATTTTTGTTTAGGGGTTAACGATTAATCCCTAATTTTTCTATGCAAATTACGACTAAATGATTGTCGGTAAAATTTAGGTGTCAACAGGACAATATTAAAAAGGTTTATTTGCCCATATGTGAGCATTGCCTAGAAGGAAAAATAACGTGGAAACCATTTGGAAATGAAAAGAGAGCTAAATTTCCTTTGTAATTAATCCATATTGACATATGTGGTCCAATGAATGTAAAAACAAGGCACATGTCTGTTTATTTCATCACATTCATTAATAATCATACTCGATTCAGACATGTCGATTTGATTTCTCATAAGTTTGAGGCTTTAAATTGCTTTAAAAGATTTATGAGCTTAGTGAAATATCAATTAAACAAAAAAAATAAAAGCATTAAGATCCAATCAAGGTCGAGAATATCTGACTAATTAGTTCAAATATTTATGTGATAAAAAGGGAATAGAAAGAAAATTGACTATTGCATATACTCCTCAATAAAATGGTATTGCGGAAAGAAGAAACAGAACCTTAATGGAAATGGTCAGGTCAATGATGGCACAAGCTAACTTGCCCATCACTTTTTGAGGTGATGTTTTGTTGACTGTTGCCTACATACTTAACTGTGCGCCTTCTAAATCAGTTGCTTCTACTCCATATGAGTTATAGACAGGCAGAAAGCCTGATTTAAGCTTTCTAAAACCATGGGATTGTGCTGCCTATACTCGAGAGTCTTCTCACAAGTATGAAAAATTAAACCCAAGAGGTAAAAAGAGTATTTTTATAAGATACTCAGAGCACTCAAAAGGATATGTATTCATAGGTGAGTAAGAAAGTGGAAGTATAACTGAATTTGAATCACGGGATGTCACATTCTTAAAGAATGAATTTTCTAAAAAAGGCGAAGTAGGTAGAGATCACTCACTATATGAATCTATGGATCGTGATAGTGAAGTTAGTGGGAGTATTGTGATAAATGGAGAGTTGAATGCAACCCAGTCTCAATTGCAACTACTTAAAGATACGACACCATCATTATCTAATTCAAGTGGGAGCGCAATGGAACGTGGTGAATCATTAGGAGTATAGCATTCCGTATGACAGTCAAGTGGTAATAGGATTCCCCGTCAACGTTTTGACATTGAAGGAGAAGCTTTCATAATCGCCCCACAAGATAAAGATGAGCCGAAAAATGTGAACGATGCTTTAATGTGCCCTGATAAGGAAAAATGGATACATGCAATGGAAGAAGAAATTAAATCATTAAGATCAAACCAAGTTTGGAAATTGGTTGACCTTCTAATAGGAACCATTGGAAACAAGTGGGTTCTCAAAATAAAACGTAAGGTTAATGGCTCAATAAAAAGGTATAATGCTCGATTTATGGCGAAAGGATATAATCAACAGGAAGAAGTTGACTTTAGGGAAAAATTTTCTCATGTGGTTAGATTTACCTCTATTCGCCTCATTCCGATAATAGTAGCTAGTATGGATCTTGAATTATATCAAATAGATGTAAAGACTGCATTCCTCGATGGAGAATTAGAGGAAGAAAGGATATAATCAACAGGAATGAGTTGACTTTAAGGAAACTTTTTCTCCTGTAGTTAGATTTACCTATATTCGCCTTATTCTAGCAATAATAGCTAGTATGGATCTTGAATTACATCAAATGAATGTAAAGACTGCATTCCTCAATGGAGAATTAGAGGAAGAAATTCATATGGAACAACTTGTTAGTTTCATTACAAAAGGCCAGGAACACAAAGTGTGCCGACTATTAAGGTCAATATATAGCCTTAAGCAGTATTCGAGACAATGGTATATATGTTTTCACAATACCATAATGGCATATGATGTTATAATGATTGGTGAAGACAATTGTGTATATATCAAAAGATCCAAAAATCAATTTGTGATCTTATCATTATATGTTGATGATATATTAATTGCCAGAAAGAGTATGGAGTTTGTTAATACAGTCAAGAATTGGTTACTTTCCAATTTTGAGATAAAAGATATGGGTGAAGCTGTATACATTCTTGGAGTAAAGATTTCAAGAGATCGCTCAAAGAAATCCCTATCCCTTTCACAAGAAACGTATATGAATAAAATCATTGAGCGATTTCGTATGCAAGACTGTAAACTAATAGATACTCCTATTGCAAAGGGCGAAGTATTAAGCGACAGAATGTATCCTAAGACTTCACAAGAAAAGGAGCAAATGGAACAAGTTCCATATGCTGGTGTTGTCGGAAGCTTGATGTACACTATGATGTGTACAAGACCTGATATTTGTTATGCAGTTGGAATGGTAAATAGATACCAATTCAATCCATGTCAAGCACATTGGATTGCCGTCAAAAAAATCCTGAGATATTTAAAGGGAAGTGCCGACTATGCACTAACTTATCAAGAAAGTGATCTACACCTTGAAGGCTATACTGATGCTGACTGGGGAAGAGATTTAAAAGAAAGGAAATCTATTTCTGGATACGTGTTCTTATTAAATAATGGCGCCATATCTTGGAGCAATAAGAAACAACAGTGTGTAGCCTTATCTATAATGGAAGCCAAGTTCGTGGCTCTATTAACAGCGGCACAAGAAGCTATTTGCCTTGAAAGATTTTTGAGTCACTTTGGTGTTACTGAGAATGCTGCAAACCCAGTATTGGTCTATTATGATAGCCAAGCAATAATAGCATACACTAAAGATCCCAAGTACCATGGAAAGACCAAATATATAGATATCAAATACAACTATGTCAAGGACATGGTTGCATGAAAGAAAGTTAACGTGAAGTACATATCTATACAAAGGATGATAGCAGATCCTATAACGAAGTCGATTCCTAGAAAAGTTTTCCATGGTCATGTGAGATCTCTAGGACTATGTAGAATATGATATACTGAATATTGTAATTTTCCCTGAATGTTCACTATTAATGAAGTTTGTTATTATCAATACCTATAAGTTTGTATGACGTTTGTGAATGTCAATGATGAGTGCATTATATTGAAAAGGTATGTCGGACAGATGAGAGATTAGCCTACTCACATAGGTAATCGCCTCTACTCACTGCATGATGAATAGAGATGAGACAGTTCTAAGCTTATTATCTAGGTGATAATTGAGAGCTCAAGCTTGAAGCATGGATGTCGCCTTAACAGAATGTTAAGATGAGGACATATAAATTATTATGTCCAAAAGTGACATGACCCACATATTTCACTTTACCTGTCTTTAATGCCAGATGTAAGTTCTGATAGACGCTTATAAATAGAGTATATTTGTGAACTTAAGTTAGGCATTGAATATGTCTAAACTATCATTTGTACGGTATTGAGAGTAAAGACATACGTTCTATGGGAAAAAGAGAGAATACGGTAATACATATTTCATATTACGTATGCATGGGATGATCGATAAGAGTTGGCAAAATTTATGATCTCAACTATTAAGTCGTGTGAGACTCTTAAGAAAAATAGTTTTTCTCAATTAAAGTGTCATCACGACTCTTACTTATTCTCAAAATTTCTATTCAGTGTTTGCTATCTTAAAATGTTGCCGATGATCATGATACTTCGGTCTAACGAGACATTTCTAGAAAAGCGAGTTGGACTGAAATGGAGAGGTTTAAGGAAAGAGGAAGATCAATTTAATTTATGATGTCATATTCTATATTTGTATTCACAGGTCGACCAATTATGATTTTGAGTAAATCATAGTTGTGAATGCAATATACGAGATACTAAAAGAAATCAAGAGAGATAAAAAAAAATGTGACTGATTGATCTAGGGAATTGCATACTAATTCTACTTTGGACAATGCCCAATTTGAGCTGTTATATATTCATAACATATGTATAACAACGAGCTCTTTTAGTATGCTGGTCGCACGAATTATTTGCCAATATGATCTTTACAAGGAAGAGAGTTGTATTTAACCCATCGTGGGCGAGTAGGAGGTGAAAGACATAATGGGTGAACCGCCCAAGATGGGCCAAACCCGGCCCGTGAACCACAAGGGCCCACAAAGTAGTTATTTGCCTATTACTATAAATAGTAGGCACCCCTTGGAAAAACTATCATGTTTTTCCATATGCAAAAGAACACACTCCTTCGAACATAACTTATTCTCTGTTTTTCCTTCGGAATGCAAATGAGTACGAAAGACGATCGAAAAACTCTCAAGCGCAAAGTGGTACTTAATCTGTGACAATACCGGGTATGTTCATTGTGTGATATCCTCGTACGATCAGTGATACAAGTTGATGGTCATCGAGCATGTTTTCCATAATGATTGAATTCGTTTCGAATATGTTTCGAATGTGTCGAACGGGGATTGAGTTTTCCCAACAGATTGGTAAGAGATGCTAAAAGGGAATGAACTATGGATATTGGAATCAAACTCCTAAGCCACCATACATTTCTCTAGAGTCCAGCTCTAGCTATGACATCCAATATTAATCTACTTCCGTCTCTGTAACATCAATCTAAAAGAATTGCATCTCAAACTCTTTCCCAGTTGCCTACTGAAATTAGCAAACTTACACTAGGCTAGCAACAAATGAAGTTACCTTTGAACTCTAGATGGCCGAGACCTTCGGGATTTCTACTGGAAACTGATGGATCTTGTCCATGCACGGATTCTTCTCTTTCGTGGGATTCACGGTGCGAAGAGCCTTCCAAACAGCACTGTTGCACTTAAATTCCGAACCAAAAGCTATCTGCCATGTCCTGTCCCATTTCTTGGTCCTTCCTTTGGCTTCAATTTAAGCGAGTTCAAACCAAAGAGAGCTGCTTGAGGTGTTGCCCAACCGGTTAAGCGTCACCCTCGAAGGTTCCATGTGCCAATCTGAAAGTTGCAGATTCTTCTCTAGTTCATCGAGCACTGCTCTTCCTCCAGCATGAATACAGAAATGCTCGAAGGCAAATTTGAAATCTGGGATGTATGGCTTCAATTTCATCTTGAAAAGCTTCTTTCCGACCAGAGTCGTGAAGAACAACTGTTCAGACATAGGCAACACAAGAGGACCCAATGTTGTAATGTTTGTCTTCAGGGCGTCTCCAGCCACTGCCATCAAATCCCTGGATAGAGACACTCCGATCCTTCCCGCAGTATCCTCCTTTTGAGTTACACAAGAGAAGCACTTATTCATCTGTGCCTTTGTGGGTCCGAACAGTGTGCACCAATTTGTACTTGGAGCGCCAGCAGTCGGATCTTTTGTTGGATAGCAAAATTGCAGCTCCTCCCATCCTCAACAAGCAATTCAACACGAACATCGATCTCTCATTTACATAGTACCAGTTTAGAGTTATGCTCTCCATGCTAATTGGATGCACTTGGAAGAGGTCCTTGGCCTGATCAATCGAAATCAAACCAGCGCTGCATCCCATTCCACCGAGGTTATAGCTGATGATATTCCCTCTCAACCTGTAACGATCGATGACCATTGCAGATAGAGATGGGGTTGGGTTGAACAAGCTACAATTGACAATGAGGATTCCAATGGTTTTTGTCTCACTAGCATTCCTATGAGGCTAGAGTGATTGGCTTATTGCAATCTTGGGCTTTTCTTTCGTTTTTTTTTTAAACTCCCAATCTACGTTAACCCACTTCAATGAGCCGCGAGATCATTTGGGACCTACGCCCACTGATCGGGAGTGTCTAATAAATTTCCCATCTCTTGAGACCCTAAAGTCTAGGACATTTCTTAATTGACGTGAAACTACTTTTAGGAGGGTTGCCTGCACCGGTTGCTCATTCCTACCCTTTTTGTTCCTCAAAAAAGATTAGGAGATCGATTCTCCATCCGAAAATAGGCCCATAATGCTAGCTTTTTCCCTATCTTAATTTATAGGGTTTCGGCGACCTAACGTTAACACACAGGAAAAGTAATTAAGGACCAATCTAAGATAATCCGGCTAAGATAAACCCTAGTTCTCGTCTTTTTGATTCTTGTTTTCAAGACCATGCGATTAACAAAATAATTAAGGACGGCAGGCATGTTCCGTTAATCAACCCATATAAACATGCATGGGGACATGGCCTGTCGCAAAAACATGTCAAGAGTTTGGAAAAGTAGAAGGCATTGTCCACGAATTTGGAGATTTTGAGAACTCTTTTCCCAAATCAAACAGGGAAAACCATCTCATCCCAATTCGTTATTTTTGCTTTTTTTCGCCTCTAATTTTAGGGATTTTTTTTAGTGGTTGGTCTAATGGAAATGGAAAAGTTATTCGGGATCGTTCTTCTTTCTTTGCTTGAGTGATTGCATGTTACGACATTTGTGACGGTGGTCCTTTTTATTTCAGTACCATCCCTCTAGGCTATAGTGATTGGCTTGTTGTCATCTTGAGCTCGTTTATTTTTGTGCTCCAGGCTTACATCAATTCACTTTACATGAACCGTTAGGTCGTGTGAGACCCACACCAAAAGATTGAGAGGACCTAACAAGTTTTGGGAAAATTGTCCAAAAAATCCTAAATTTATTGCGCTTTCGTCAATTCAATCCTAAACTTTTTAATTATGCCAATTGCGTCTTACATTTTCACGTTTTGCCAATTTAATCCATCCGCCCAATTTTGATTGGAAATTACCGACGCGGACGCTGATCGTCCTATCAGGCATGGTCAGTGTGATATGGCCAGTGTTGATGTGAAAAATTTTTAATAATTTTTTGAATATTTTATTTTTCCTTTTTTTTTCTTTTCTTCTCTTTTACTTCTTTACTTTTTTCTGTTTTTTCCTCTTCTCTTCTCTTCTCTTCTTTTTTCTTTTTTCCCTTTTCCCTTTTCCCTTCGTCGGCCATCGCCAGATGGGCGTCGTTGATGGCCAACGAGGGCGGCCCTCTCCTAAGATGATGAGATCAAAAGTATGGAGAAAACCTGTGGTCAAATTAGCCAGTTAACATCTCCCACCTTTTGTTTCCCCACAAATCACGCAATGATGCTACTTCTCTTCATCATCACGTAAAGCGATTCTCCCAACGAAACCCTCCCCCCATTTTCTTGCTCTTTATGGTCTCCAATGGCGTATCAGATCACGGAGGTTCGGTCGTCGACCGTCAAACGCTGCCTCAAAACCAAGAAGCTGAAGTGATAGGCCAAGACTGGGAATCCAAGATAAGATAGAATATCCATCCTCGAAAGTCAGCGAGATGTCCTTCTGTTCGTCCTCAAGCACGTTACATTCTCTAACCGTAATGAACCCAACACTTGGCTAGCGGGGTGCAGATCGTGTACAGGAATTTCCTTCGTGTGACAAAACATGTGAACAGAAAGGGTTTCTTGTCTTCGAATATCCGAAGCGAGAAATAGGTGTTTGGCTTTGCGTATCATCGAGGTTTCTGGTGATTTTTCTAGAACGCTATAAGGTTTACCGGAAAGGAGAATCCACGTCCTGATGAATCAAGGAAATGAATCGAGAAGCTGGTGCGAGAGAAGACCGGGGGCGCGGAGAATTAGAAGAGAATGAGATTCCTTTGAAGTCAGTTCTTCGAATATTTTCTAAGAGATAGAGAGTGAGAACTCTTAATCAATCTCAGTTTGATCTTTGCAGCCATATGCATTTTAATATGTGTTCATGCGGTTATTCTTTTCTTTGTTCGTTTGCAGATCCAATTACTTTTGTAGTTTCCACCCACGACGTCCCTCGTTAAACCTTGTACAGATCGTCCGTTTCAAGCGAGGAGAACCCATCAACTTTCACCTGAGATCTTTCCATCACACATAACAATTATCCCATCTTTCCAAACTCTGCAGGTTGGCTCTCGACAATGTCGCGATCACAGCAAGTCATCCCTCGCTGTCTCTCATCGATCCTTGTTCTCGCCGTGCTATTGCTTCGCCCATGCGATGCAGACGTTGGCACCGCCGGTCACTACGATCCTCCATACACGCGTGAGTATATATGTTGTCGAACCGGCTGTTAATTTCCAGTATACCACCGGGCCACGTTACTACAATTTGATCCTTGTCTAAACATTGATACGTTTTGTGTAATATGATCATAGCGACCGCTTGCTTCGGGTACGATCCGTTGCAGTTTCCCTCAAGTTTCCTGTTCGCAGCTGCCGGGGAAGGGATCTGGGACAACGGCGCCGCTTGCGGGAGGCAATAATGGGTGCGGTGCATAAGCGCTAACCGGCCAAAGACCTGCAACCCGGCCCAGTTGGTCCAGGTCAGGATCGTAGACCGGGCGCTCAGCGCAGTCTCCCGGTCCTCGTCAGACCGTGCCACCATCGTCCTGTCCAAGACTGCGTTCGAGGCCATTGCAAACCCGTCTGCATCGTCTGTCAACGTCGAATTCGTGCAGTAAGTATCCAGTTCTTTGATTGGACTATTGTTCATTATTTTGCTTTCAATTTGTGTCTTTGTAGATTTATCTCAGTTTTGAGGAATTTTGGTGATTGTTATGTGATTTAAATGCAGGGTTTGAAGTGATCAGGATGATACCTGGGAAGCAAAGCAAAGCAAAGTAGGGTTTTAAGGAAATTGTGTATGAAGTTACTATTATTGACTGTGTTGGTCTATTTGTTTGAAGGAAAATTATTTTCCAACTTTTCGGAACACATTTTTCATGGACCGAAAACAATAAGCTTAGATTGGAAAAAAGCGACTTCCTCTTCTGGCAAAAAGGAAATCACTTATCCTAAACCACCAAACAAGTGAAAACTAATTCTTTTCCTTGAAGATGATTTCAATGGAGAATATTTTTCTTTATCATAAAGTTTTGAGTGAAACGAGCACATCCTGAAATGAATTGATATTGCCAGAAACGTTGTTAGACATATGGTCTATTACATCGATATTGAAATTGGAGCACCCACTTTAGGGTTTGTTCATAACTTGGGTGTTCGTAGAGAAACTAAACCCTTCATATTGGTAATTTAACTTTTGGCCAAGGAAGATGAAAAAAATCCAAAAGAACCGCTAAGGAAGAAAGGAAGACAAGTATCAGCTAAGGAGTATTTGTTTGAGCAAAAGAATTTTCCGTGAATTAAATTTTTATATTTTCACGCGTTTGATTTGCTAAAAATGATCGATCAACAGAAAACTCTTTACGGTCAAAGAAAATGTGCATGTTTAAAATTAGAAAACTGAATTTCCTAACTTAAAAGAGGAAAACATTATTTTGGAAAATGATTTCCCGAAAAAAATTTCCTTTATCGTGGAAGTTTTTCCCGAAACAAGCATACCCTAAAATTGAATTTGTTGATAAGTCGAGTATTCTAAGTTTAAAGAATTCCGATATCCTTCTACAATTACGATGTCTCCATCAAAATCTTGCTCTGGTGGTCGATTAGCTCTGTGTCCCGTTCTCCATTGGCTCATGCTTGGACGCTTCGGACGCGACGCCGCAAACTTCTTCACTAGATGGACGTAATTTGGTGACGAAGTTAATAAGAACGATTGACCACTGCGTACAGATGGAAGCCCTGTGCACAATCCAACAGAAAACCAGCCAGGTTTGATCGAGTGATCAAAGGCTTGGTTTGCAAGCCGAAAGTCACCAGTTCGAGTCCCCAGTTTATCCTCGATCTAAGTAAATCTTGGTTACTCCGCGAAGGACGAGTCTGGGCTTACGTGTATCGCCACTCTCGGACTTCCCTACTTGCACCTTGTGGGGCTGCGATTACGGGCTTGCCTGGTGGGCAATGGGTGATTCGGTGGCGCCGTCAAGCGAATGTTCTAGCGGCGGGTGAAGTAGGCATCGATCCCGCTTATGCACAAAAACGAAAACAGTCAGATAGTGAAGGTGTTTTTGGAAGTCTCTTGATCTTTTGTTGGTCAACTAATTCACATTTACAAAGGCTCATCACTCTTTACCTTGATTCGACCCATAATAGGCGTGTTCACGCTTAGAAGCCTATTGTAAAGGAGCGAGACTTTACATTCGACGTCGAAGATTCGGGATCCCTGACGGTGAAGCCGCGCATAATGAATTGACCCTCGATATCAAATGCTGAGTTGCCTATATTCTCCGTCTCCATGAAAAAGAACAGAACATGAAAATCCACTCGACAACTAACATCTTCTCTGCACTGGTCATAAATGGCCTAGGGATCAAATTCTTCTTCTGGAATGGTGTCCCAAGAATATGCTCCCACCTTTCACATTCCCGTGCATCCAAAACAGATGAGATCCATGTGAGAAGGAGAATTTCCCGTGAGCATCTACAATCACATTGGACGTAGAGGCGCAGAGATCGCACTACACGACAGAAGCTAGTAAAATGCCTGAAAAATTCGGACCTCTAGTTGATGTTCAATCGGAGGTGGCTAAGGCTAGTTAACTTTTTACCTCTGGTTCCACGACATCTCCCCTGAAAAGTGGTGGATTTAGGTAGTGTTGAGTTGAATCGGGTCGTTTTCGATATATGCTTCTTCTGATGCAAATTAACTCTTGCAAGTAGAAATGCATATCGAGGGTTTGAGACACTTATTGGCAACCAACCAGTTTAAGACGATCAGATAGATAGAAAAAGAAACATTTCATGCCCTAAAGATCAGTCAAACATTCAGAACTCCAAAGAAGGTTCAGAATACAGATTGGTAAGAGATGCCAAAAGGGAATGAACTATGGATATTGGAATCAAAATCCTAAGCCACCATATATGTCCCCAGAGTCCAGCTCTAGCTATAACATCCAATATCCAGAGGGTTCAATAATCTACTTCCGTCTCTCCAATATCAAGCCAAAAGAATGGCATCTCAAACTCTTTCCCATTTACCTACTGAAATTAGCAAACTTACACTAGGCTAGAAACAAATGAAGTTACCTTTGAACTCTAGATGGCCGAGACCTTCGGGACCTCCACTGGAAACTGATGGATCTCATCCATCCATGGATTCTTCTCTTTCGCGGGATTCACGGTGCAAAGAGCCTTCCAAACAGCGCTGTTGCACTTAAATCCCGAACCAAAAGCTATCTGCCATGTCCTGTCCCCTTTCTTGATCCTTCCTTTGGCTTCACTGTAAGCGAGTTCATACCAAAGAGAGCTGCTCGATGTGTTGCCGAACCGATTAAGCGTCATCCTCGAAGGTTCCATGTGCCAATCTGAAAGCTGCAGATTCTTCTCTAGTTCATCGAGCACTGCTCTTCCTCCAGCATGAATACAGAAATGCTCAAAGGCCAATTTAAAATCTGGGATGTATGGCTTCAATTTCATTTTGAAAAGCTTCTTTCCGACCAGAGTCGCAAAGAACAGCAACTGTTCGGACATAGGCAACACAAGAGGACCCAATGTTGTAATGTTTGTCTTCAGGGCGTCTCCAGCCACTGCCATCAAATCCCTGGATAGAGAAACTCCGATCCTTCCCGTAGGATCCTCCTTTTGAGTTACACAAGTGAAGCACTTATCGTCTGCGCCTTTGTGGGTCCGAACAGTGTGCACCAATTTGTACTTGGAGCGCCAGTAGTCGGATCTTTTGTTGGATAGCAAAATTGCAGCTCCTCCCATCCTGAATAAGCAATTCGACACGAGCATCGATCTCTCATTTCCAAAGTACCAGTTTAGAGTTATGTTCTCCATACTAATGACCAAGGCATAAGAATTTGGATGCACTTGGAGGAGGTCCTTGGCCAGATCAATCGAAATCAAACCAGCGCTGCATCCCATTCCACCGAGGTTATAGCTGATGATATTCCCTCTCAATTTGTAACGATTGACGACCATTGCAGAGAGAGATGGGGTTGGGTTGAACAAGCTACAATTGACAATGAGGATCCCAATGTCTTTTGGTTTCAAAGATGTCTTCTCAAACAGTTGATCGAGAGCGCCAAACATTACCATTTCAGCCTCCTTTCTTGCTTCTGCCATACAGGGGTTCGGAGGTACTCGTAGAACGGCCTCTGGAAGATAAGTTGACTCCCCTAGTCCCGACCTCTCAAGAATCTTCCTCTGAAACTCAAGATTCTCTTCAGTGAATGTACCCGCCGATAGCGACCTCTCCATGAAAATCTGCCTAGCGCATTTCCTTTCATTGTCCGGCTTATAACAAGAGAAATCGACCAGATAAACAGGTTGGGGGCGTGTGAGGAAGTAAAGGCTAGACAGGAACACCAGAAGGGTCGAACATAGGATCACCGAGATGAGATTGAACCGCAGATGATCCCAAAGGTCATAGAGGTCCCGGATCGAGAATGTGGAGAGTTGTGCAGCAATGACAACAACAAGAGGGGTCAAAAAGAGGTACATTCCATGGGTTATGAGATAATGATATCCAAGCTTCACATACTTCAGTTTCACCGATTGCTTGAAATCAGGGAGCTTCCTAGAAGAGGACTCTCGGATCAACGGCTCGCTCGGATTCGAAGCCGACATCTTGTTCTCTTTTTTCAGGGGAAACACACAGAGACTCAAATGGGCAGCAAACTCTATAGACCGACTCGAATCGAATGCAACAGTTAAATCAGGTGCGGACACTCCCCCAAGAAAGAGACTTTCGACCAAAACACCTCCAAATGATTGCGAAAGATCACACCATCACATCGAATCAAGAGAGTGGCAATGGCAAAGGTACCCAACAGAGAGAGAGAGAGAGTCAAAATGCGAAATTTCCCAGCACACAACCACGGAAATGCGGCGAAGCAGCTTCAATCCCTGCAAGAATCGAGAACCCCATTTCTCGAAATCAGTCAAAACCAAACCTTCTCGGGCTATTTTCACGACGGACTCGACCACACGCGCAGAGATCTAGCAACAACACCGCCCCCAAGAGCGAACGAAACTGAGCAAAACCCAATGCGGTTGTCGACCCGGTACCCCAAAAAACACGCAGAGCGAGGTTAGGAGGACGAATCGAACCTCTCCGGACGACGAATCCGAGCAGACATTCCCCCTGTTCTTGCTGCCCCGTGAGGAACAATGGCCGGACAGAGGAGAGAGAGAGAAAGAGTGTTTGAGATGTTCGAGAGACGTTAATAAATGGCAAGTGCTGTGTGCTCAGTGGGCGATGCCCATGAAGCGGTCACGTGCTCTACAGCTACACGGTATGGTCATTAGTGAACCATCACGAAGCCCATCGATGTAGATCCACTTAGATATCTACTACACACCACAAGCTTCGAAAAGTGATTTTCCTAATTACAAAATTTTCATAAAAACATAGAAGAGGAGCTATATTTGTTAAGAGGGAAAAAAAGCCTTTTAAAAACTCATAATTACGCCCACCGTAACATATTTACCATAAACTTATTTTGGGACATTAAAAGTTTTAAATTTATACCTATATGGCACGTTTACCTTACATTGGTATTCCATCATTGAGCACTGTTAAAAATCTGTCTTTGTGGACGGCGGGAGGCAAGCTGTGTTGACATGGCGCGCCAGTTTGGCTTGAGTAAAATAAAAAAAATGACGTTTTTTTGGTTGAAAAATTATATGATTGTACATAGATAGAGGATAGATGTGTCACATAGGTATAAGTTTGGGGTTTTTGATATTACAAGAAAAAGTTTAGGATAAATGTGTCACAGTGGATGTTATTTGAGATTTTTTATGCGGCAAATACATCACTGTGGACATAATTTGAGTTTTTTTTTTATGGTTTTCCCCCTTTGTTGAACACCCTAATCAACCATCGCGGGGCATAATTGTGAGATTATTACTAAGGTGAATCAAAATTGAAAACACAAAAGACAAATTTGGGTAACCCATTTATCACTCACGCTATAACCCCTTCTTGAAATTAGATGACAATCATCCTTAATCATTTAATTAATTGAAGATTTTGATGCGTTATGCAAATTCACTATTTTTTTTCGCTTTTCTTTGTTGCTCATACTGAACATACACTGTTTTCTTTTACCTGTAACTAGTTTTCATGCACGCGCGTGATTAATTTTCACTCCTTGCACAACATATGTATGTGCGAAAAAGTAAAAGAACAATGACCGAAAAAGTTCCATATAATCGAGTCATTACACGAGAGTTTACTTTATTGTCTCTTAACTACGTGTTTCGTTTGACCATTTCATACTTCAATCTTTTGGCGCAATCAAGTTATCTAACTAGCTTGACTCCCGCACATGCAAATTTGGCCCTTTTCCCACCCATTATTTCTAACAACTCAAAACACCTACAAGACGTCACTAAAGCTGTCAAATTTTCATTGGTATCAACGTGGTCCAAACTCAGCACGGCATCAATAGTATCCAACAAGGCATATCCTTGCGTGTCAAGCCAACCCTAGCCGAAACAACGAATGATAGAAAAAGTATAGTCGAGACAAAGCAAAGAAGAAAGAGATGAGTTGAATTCTTTCTAAAAAAAAAGAAGGAAAATCAGTACTTCTTCCAAAAACCAAAAGGAGAAATCAACCAAACTCTACTGCAACTAGATGAAGTGAAGCTTTTAAAGATGGGGTAATTGAATACTGTTGATGGGACCAGAAGCAAACACATCCTCTTTTGTGATTTGATGGCGAGAGGACAATGCCTTTTGCTTGATTTTGCATTGAGCAGGGACCGAATTTGACAGTGACGAGTCAATCTTGGCTCGTGCTAGATTGTTAGTTGAGATCTGCTTGGTCCCCCACAAAGCACGGCCAACTCAGATACAGCTCCATTTAAGAGGCCACTTCTGCAGATCCCTGGAAACCGGACCCAACCGGTGATCTATTGGATCCTAAAAGAATGTATCTCTATTGTTCATTAATGATTTCTAGAGATGTGCACAAGGTACAGCATCTTGTGTATTAGGTGCGACGAAATGCACGGCGCCCTTAAAATGATGGATCGGCCCCTCGATGGACAGACGGTAGGAAAACTCCCCCCCGGTCTAGTAGCGAGTATCGTTTCGATTTATTCCTCCTCCGATCCCAGAGAAGAAAAGCCTCGTGAGGATACCCATTTCACTAATGGGGGAGAAAAAAGGAGCTGAGATGCAAGAGAAGTGGTTCGGATTCGCATTTCATGCTCTCTATTTACCATTTGAAAAGAGAAGAAATGACAGGTGGTGGTGGTGATGAACTTGGCGATCAGCTTGAGGTTTGAGATACCATGTATCATTACAGTGCATCAAGGGTGGCAAATAGCTGGGAGCAATCATACTGGCTATAATTGCGCATTTCTTTTATTCATTTGATGTTGATAGAAAGGGATGCAAATTGGCGTGTGTGAGGTGTTGAAGACATGGGGAAAGCTCCGTTTGTAAGGCATTGTGTGGAGAGGTGTCGTGCTATCTTTGCATTCGTTTGCCTTGAGGTGGGGTTTCCACGCAAGGGAAGGAAGCAGAAATGGAACCAGCTGTAAGTGAGAACGAAAGCAAGTTTTTTGCTGGTTATATTGGTGGGGTATAAAGAGGAGGTACTTACTTTTGCTTGTCAATACGGTTCGGCACAAAGAACGAGGAACTGTACTGGTTATTGCCAGTTCCAAATTTTTGGAATCGAGAATCGGATTCCCGCGGGAACCACCCCAAACTGGCCAGTTTGGTCCGGTTCTTGTGTTGAGCCGAGACCGATGCTCACCCCTAATGCGATGTGCACATAAGTAGATATGATAAACTCATCAAAATTAAGAAGATCATTCGTGAAGAATTTCTTAAGTTTGGTATAATATATCTAAGTAGAGATTATTCATATAAAAGTTGAAATAAAAGTAGATAATTAGTGACCCCATTCAATTGATTGTGTCATCGACAATCGACCGTTAATGTTCATCGTAAACTTAAATAAAACTTTTTTCCCTAGCATGAAGGTCGATATTATTTTCATAGTCCTTTGTACGATACGATCACACTGTATATTTCGTTGTAGACTCCCCGTTGCTCTCTTGAGCCAATTTGTTATAGCCGTGGCTGAAGTGTAGTTGTATTGTAACTATATTATATAGTAATATTATATGTATAATAAATTACATGTTAAAATTGCATCGCCTAAAACCGGGTGAAGTATGTCTCCATTCGTCAAAAGATTGATAAGAGATAAAAAAAGATGTGATTATATCCGTCTCAATGTTATCCATATATCTCTCTCCATTTCTTTTTACTTTTTAGACGCGCGAATGTCTATATTTCTTTTATTATTTAATGTCTATCAATCTATTTATTATGGACCCAAGGCACGATCTTATATCCAAAGATCTATTCCAATTTCATACGCTATAAATGCCAAACAATATATCTCCTTGCGAAAGTACAATCTTATAGCCTAACAACATTGGAAAACACTACCAAAAATGCCAAATTATGTTACTTATAATAAATTTACCTTAAACTTTTTTATGACACGAAAAATTTCAAATTATCCCACTTGTGACACATTTACCTCTATAATACACTTGTTCATTAGCATTTTCGTCTTTTTCTTTTTTCTATTTTTTTCCTTTTTTTTTCTTCTCTCTTCCCCTTCGCCGTGGTCATCGGAGGGAAGCCGGCAAGGGCCATCTGATGCCGGCGATTGCCCTCGCCCGACGCTGGCGAGGGTTGCCCTCATTAGCTTCTCTCCGCCGACCACGGTGGAGGGGAAGAGAGAAGAAAAAAAATAGAAAAAAAGAAAAAGACAAAATTGCCTATGAACAAATGTATTGTAGAGTAAATGTGTTACAAGTGGCATAGTTTGGGGTTTTTCGTGTCACAAAAAAAAGGTCAAGGCAAATTTGTCACAAGTGATATAATTTGAGATTTTTGGTAGTATTTTTCCTAACAACATTGACCATTTTCACTTTCTGTTTGCGTCTTCTAACTCAAGAATCGAAGAGTTCTCCTTTGTGGTGCACATATCCGATCGTTGCGGGAGGAGCTCGTGATCACATCGACATCTTTTTTAACTTAATAATGACTACATTTTTCAAGGTCTCACTTCAATTTATAAGAAATAGAAAAGAGGAAAATTAGGATAATATATTTTTCAAATATATGATTTTCCACGAAGTAAATGGAGCCTTGGTATCACTCTCTTTATGTTATGGGAGCTAAGAGAAATCTTAAAGAGGAATTCCGTGATAGTGCCCGGTAATTATCAAAAAATATTTTGACAAAGCTAGAATTTACTAAAAACATTTAAAAAAAAGAAGCTTACGACGAGAAAACCGTGATAATTCATATATTCTTATTGTTACATTCTTTGAATCTCGAATATAGGATCTTAAGCTTCTTTTTTTTTAATTTTGTAATAGTATATAAATCATCAAAATCACCTAAGAATATATGATTGACTATATTATTATCCCTTTAAAAATTTTAGAGACGATGTTACACATTAAATTAAAGTTCAAAAACTATTTGTGTCATTATCTCTTTTAAAAAGTATAAACAAACATGCTCAAAAAATAATAGAAAATGAAACACATGGTCCCTAAACATTGGTCCAATGTGCAATGCCGTCCCTAAACTTCTAATTTGTTCAACGTAGTTCATGAACTTTTTGTACATGTTCAATTTAGTCCCTAAACTATATGAAAGTATTCAACGTTGTCATTCCTTCAATTTAAGTTTAGGGATAACATTGATTATTTTCCTATAATCTAGGAACTAAATTGAACATGTACAAAAGAAATTTAGAGACCACATTGAACAAATTAAAAGTTTAGGGATGACATTGCACATTGTACTAAAGTTCGAGGATCGTATTGGATAAATTATAATTTTAGGGATAACATTGCATACATGGCTAAATTTTCAGGGACAATTTGTATAATTATGAAAACAAAAAGTACAAACTTTTTCTTTTTTTTTTGGTAGGAAAAAAAAGTACAAACTTTTTCCTTGAGAAAGTAAAAAAACTAGACCAAACGGGCTTGTCCGTGTCCTCCTAACTGCTAAGAGCGCACGCCTTTGCTTTGTCCGTTAAAACCGTTGGATCCACCGCCGCCGAGTGCTTTCGACGGCGGATCTCGAATCCCACGCAGCCCCCCGTTCCATCGTCTCCAAGTAAACGCCATGGCTCTGCTCTCATCAGCAGCTTCGCACCTTTCTTCCCACGGCCAGGAAACCCGGAGAGAGAGAGAGAGAGAGAGAGAGGCGGCGGCGGCGATGTCGTTTTGCTCGCCCCTGTCGTCACCGCTCGCGCAGCCCTTCTCCGCCTTCTCCAAGCTCAGGCTCTCCAGCGGCGACCACCGGCACCCGGCGGCCGTCCCCGCGGGCCCGCGCTTCAGGGCCTCCGCCGACGTTCCCGACTTCCTCTCCGCCGATTGGTACCGTTTCTGCGGAGGTCCCCTCGTTATGTTGTTCTATGGTGCAAAGGGTCTGTGATCCTCCGTGTTTTCCTGAGGGAATATGTGGGTCGGGCTCGTTGCGGAGAGTTTGTGAGCTTCTTGGTCTTTCTTGAATTTGAAATTGGAGGATTGATGACACTCGGGTTGGGCGATTCATCAATGGTGGAAATAGCCAATTTGATGGTTGCTTAGTGGTTCGAGAAATGCTATAGCGTATGATTTTGGGTTCATGGCACATGTTCATTCGGTTATGCACGCCTTCATGTGCGAGAGATTTGTGTTTGGGTCACCAATTCGAGTTTTGGCTTGCACCTTATATAGTCTTTGAATTAGTAGTGTGTGTCTTGTAATGGCATCGCGGAACTTGTTTGGCGTGGATCTTTGTTATGTGGAAGAGGGAGGGGGGGCAATGCTAGAATTTGGTTCTGCTCAATGTTCTACTTCATGACCGCGAATTTTGTCCCGCTTGGGGTGATAGTTGGTGTTCACCTGTCGAATTCCGGTTATTAATTCGTGTCTTCGCAAAATGTTATGATTGTTGTTGAATGTGCTAAATAATTGGTTTATTATGAGCTTATGCTATTTCCCAGTTCCGCATGCCTCTTCGATAAACTTGTCAGTTCATGTAAAATATTGCCAGACCTGGTCTGGGAGGGAAGATACTTCTTCCCCCCTCCATTTCCTCTCATTTGGTGAAAGGAAATATAAACGCAGACATCAGGAAATATTTTCCTCCATTTCCTCAATCGTTATACTTTCATATGAAAGTGCCAATAGAGCAAATACTTCCTGTTTGTTCTCCTTTTCGGCCTACCAGTTGCCTGCATATAAAGACTGTATTTCAGTTAATTTCTCTTGCTTGTATGTCTGCGCTAACGGGAAAAAAGAAGGATAGAGAGAGAAGTAGAAGGGGGCTAGAAGCTTCCTTGGCATTCAGTTTGCAATGTGTTCGAACCACCACTAGACTATCCTAGAGAGACAGCATAACAATTGACTATGACCTTGGTGGCCTGTTTCTTTCCCATATTGTCTTGAAAATACCCACCTTGGCTACTAAAATTGAAATGTACTACTTCGGGAACTATTGAGGGCATTTCTCTTGCTCGTGTCTATGCACATGTACATGTGCATCAGCATAGGGGAGTGACAGTAGTCAACGGTCCTCTACTTCATTGTATTTCTTTAAGCTCAAATGTTGACCCAGATTAGCCAATGACTCTTTTGTGTTGAAAGGTAGAATGGATATGTGCGTTTCATGAAGTTGGGATTGTTTTGGATTGCAGGCTTGAATCTCGGAAGAAGAGACCTTTTGGGCCAAGACTAAATGTAACGTCTTGTGCTTATCAGAGAAATTTTCCTTTCTGCAAATTATGTAATGTAGAGCCACTTGTTCAGTGTGCATCAATCAAGATTAGATTCTTCTTGTAGTTTAGTGCAGAGGAAGCTGTGCAGCACCAGCTTGATGCGTTGAAGTACAATGACCAACCCCGACAAGATTATGGCATTGAGGTTTTGTACAGGGTAAGCTGCATCTCATACCTCATGGATTGGTTTCACATCAAATCGGTAGCTTATCTGACAAGGGTGATTTCTTGTTGCCCCAGTTTGCTGGTTTTGATCCTTTTGAAAGGTCGCCTTATTTCGGACCCTTCTTCGACCTGGGGCAAGTGAGTACGCGTAAAGTCCTAAATTGTTCCTCCTGGTTCTTCATTACCTTACTGTGGAAATTTTAAGTTTGAAAATTTATGCTGTTCCCTCTTTGAAAGTTATCTGGGAAGTCAATGCCATTCTATGACCATTCTTGCATAAAATGTGCAATGCTGAAAAAATGTGTGATGTGATTGGTCAAATGCCCACTTCTGGTTTAGTGCATGTTCGTTAAATAAATAGTTCAGTCTACAAGCATTAAGAAGTTCTCCATGTTGCAGATTGTGAAATTAAATTTCTCAACTAATGCTGTGAAATGGCCTGTTATCATCAAGTGACAATGTACTTTTCATCAATGCAAGAGTGTTTCTGAGATATTTAAGGTTCCGCACTGACCCCGTTTGATGTTTGCCGTTCTCAGTTTGAGCGGTTTAGGCGTATCTTTCACCATTCCACTTACCGAGTTCTACTTGGTCACAAAGACAGGAAGATCTTGAGCAGCCTATTGGTGAAAGAGGTACACATTTTCTTTAGTGAAAATGTGCAAGTAGGGTCAATAAGTGAATTGGCCGTGTGTTTCTCATCAAGCTAGTGTAGATTCATCCTTGCTTTAGTTTTTACAGTTTTGCTACCGTGTTCTGTCTTGACTAGTAATCAATTTGTTTCACATCTGCTCTGCAGAATCGATTTAAGCAGAGGGTATGGATACAAGGATCACGCCCTGAAGAGGAAGAAACATTTGAATTTACCTTGGTTCAGGTGTGCTCATGTAACCTATGCTGGTCCAAAAATTGTTGCTTTTTGTGTAATTCTTGGTGTGTGCTGATGACGCCTCCCACGTGCTGAATCTTTTATTTCATAAGTCAAGTAGTGTTCGGATGGATCCTCTGTTTGTCATGGGCAAAACGCACAAACTAGTTCCTGTAGGCCCTTATCTTGAAGCAAGTCAATGGAACCTTCTGCATTTCTAATTAGTTTTCTGCCTTTTGGAGGATCATTGGCATCTCTGATCAGATTTGCCTGTAATTTCTTTTTGGCCCGTTACACATTTGCATAGTGGCTTTTACCTCATACTGCTAAATACTTTGCTAATCACAGACTTGCTTAACTCTATAGGGCACGCTTATGGTTGTTGGAATGATTGGTCCTCTTGTCAAATTAGTAATCTGCTGATCTCTTTGCTGCTCTAAACTTGCAGAGGGTTGGGGGTTCTTGGGACGGTTATTGGCTGACAGAGTCTCTGCTTCACGATGGAGACGCCTTTTCTGGTGGTTTGGCTTACTGATTGGGGTGTGCCTCCTACGATGTATACAGAAAATACATATAAGCATAACTCCAAGATAACACATGGACGGTGTCTCTGCCTTCATAATATGTACATAATACGTAAGTAGTAAAATGGAAGTCCAATGTCAGAGAAGCTTTGGCCGGGGTTGATTGTAAATAAAAACGTTCAATTAGTGGTAATGCTAGCTTTTGCTTTCAATTGTGAGGGCAGACTTTTCATGAACTTTGATTCCCTTACTTGTTCCTCTGGTCTGGTCTACCGATTTGCTCTCACTTAACCTTGCTCTAAGGCCGCATTCTCTGTCAACACTCGTGGTCCTTGTCGTTGAAAATAGAATCAATATGCTTTTGCCTTTTTCGGGTTTTCTTCATTCACATCGATATCGTCCATCGACTCTCCCACGCACCCAGCTAAAAACCATTTGGTAGTAAAATCCATTCTTACAATTGATGAATGGATTGGGGAAAAAGGAAAACTATAGGGGGAGAATGGCAAGCTCCTTATTGATTCATCAAAAATTGTTCGTTCAACTGTTGCCCCATCAGATAAACCACCAGCAGTTATCCTGGCGAAAGAACAACGATGTATATCATATTCCACATGATACTTAACAGATGCCCGTAATTTGAAGAGCTTCCTCGGCATCCCTTGCTATCACCCATAAAGGTGGAAATTCAGAATAATTTCAGCACGTTCACCATTCCATCTTCAGTGGGTCACATATACGATCACCATCTTCAGGAAATTTTTGCCAGCATCAAATAAAGATACGACGACAATTCAAAAGAAGAAAGGAAAAATCAACTTTTGGATGTGGCGGGTGACACTCAAGCTACAGGACAGTTATCCATCCAATAGCACAAGATATTAGTCACAAAGAGATAAAAAAGCCAGCCAGCTACTAGATTCAAAAGGCCAGATCCTCATGTACAAAATTGCTTGTCCATTCAAACTGAGGCCAAAGAACGTAACAAAGTTGAAAGTTCCATCTTTCTCGAACAAAGTTCCATGTTTCTAGGCAGCCCTTCATGTAATAGAGAGAGCATTTAGTTTTCTCTCTTTGTAACAAAAAAAGAAGGTTACAAGAGTAACTCAGTTTATCAGCAACGCATCGGATGTAAATTAAAAGTTTTTGAGTAATTGAATCAAGAATATGAAGAGAGAGAGAGAGAGA